>JAQQSZ010008042.1:0-13150 GCA_028646595.1 Phalanger gymnotis | reverse complement strand
GCTGGGCTCAGCTCCGCTCCCCTCGGCTGGGGGCTGGGAGCTCTGTGCGGGACAGACCTTACCCAGAGACCATCCAGGCTGTCCTGGGCTGGGGCCCTGCTTCCCTCTGCCACTTTGTGGGTTCTGCATCTCTAGAATTGGTTTAGAGCCACTTTTTTATAGGTTTTTGGAGGGACTTGGTTGGGAGCTCACGCCAGTCACTGCTTACCAGCCGCCATCTTCGACATGAGGTTTTAATATAAATTATGAACAAAAGTCTATTCTATTTGCCTTGTGTCTTTTCAGTGGTTAATGGTTTTCTCTATTACAGGTTGCTGTACCTAAGTTTATCATGAATCCTACTTGTAGTTCATTTACCTATTTAGGGACTGAAACAAAAATTTGAAGCCTTGGGGTGTATTAGAAATTGCTTGTGTTTCTTTAAACAGTTTGTCAGCCTTGACATTCTTAAATTTTCTTTGCACAAAAAGTTAAGTGAACCTTATTTTGAGAAATATATTCTGCAGTTGCAATAGGGTATCTCTGTTGTTTTACTGTATTGATTTTAAATTGCTGACAGTCTGAGTTCACATTAACAGTGATTGAATTGCAAACAGGATAGAAAAGCTAAGTTGCAATATTCCATCCATTAAATGGCTGCCAACTGGAAAATTTTACTTTAATGATGATGAATGCTTAAGAACACAAGTTAAAAAGACTAAATAAATGTCTTTTATGGTTTAGTCTTCAAAGACAGAACAATGTTCAGCCTTTAGGTAGCGGTCAAAATTTTATACAGATGAAGTTAAATTTTATTTTTAAATGAAATAATTTGCCAGACTATGACTGAAATATGATACATATATTGCAGGTACTTAGTGTTTACTGACATGCTACATAATCTTTATTTCATCTTATTAGACTAAATAGCATTGTCCATATTTTAACATTATTTTGTTAGGGATGCAAAACACTAGACATTCCATGTCCTAGTTTTAAGAAGTTAAATAAAGACATAAAAACGTTTGCATTTTTAAAGACTGACTCTCACTTTGAAGCTTTATCCCATTATTTGTTAGATTTGATTATATACTTAATTCTATATCTTGGTGCTGTATGTGTATGTTTATGTATATGGGTGTAAATATACATAAATTTACACAATATGCTTACACAAACAAGTATGCATGTGTATGTTTTTCCCCAACTTAGTCTTGACTATTGTTTGGAGTATGAGCCTCTGAGCAGTCTCACATATATGTATTAGTTTTGGACATTGTAATTGGAAGTGGGCTATTATAAAATAATTTTAATTTATTCTAGCCTGTAAATTAAGCTTCACCTTTGCACTCTGACCAAAATTACCATTGACCATTTCTTCACCTAATACAAACTGAATGGTTTCTTACCTTAATGCCAACTTTCTAATCAGGAACTTTTAGTCAGTTTATTCAGTAACTGGTATACCAAGGTAGTTCCAGCATATTGATGTGGTCTTCTATGAGTAGTCAGGACCAATGGCAGAAATGACCGTCAATGGATGCCAACTACTTATCTGTGATTGTGACTCATTAAATTTGTATCTTGAGTCCTCAATTATGAGATCTACTACTCTAGTTTTTTTCCCAAAGTGAAATGTAAATCAAAACCTCTCTGCAATGGCTATTAATTTAATGAGAAGTTTCACTGAACTAAATAAGAGGATAATGCATTGTGAAGAACAAACTGATACAGCATATCTCAAAAGTAGCGATACCTAAAATTTCCCCCACCACTGAGGATAGAATCTAACATTTGCTGCCAAAAGACCCATATTTCAGTGTAAGCATCCTTAATCCTTCTGTACAAAAAGAAGGAGTTCATTACATAAGGATAACACCAACTCAGGCATATATTATTCCCCCTTTGTTCAAATGCTGGCAATAATGTTATGTCTATACCGTTCGGATACACTTTTTACTCCCTCATTAACTAGATGTAAACCTGTTCTACTATCCTAACAAGTTCTACTTTGTGTCCTGATACCAATATAGATACAAGATGATTTATCTCCTACCCTTCTTTGACATCAGAGAAAAAATCAGCCCCCTGCTTCATCTCTCTCAGTCTCAGAATTCCTAAACTTTGCCTTAAAAATGCCTGGATCTGAAGTCATTTTCCTGTTACTGAACTGCTCATTAGCACCCTATCCACATGCTTTGCATCTCAAGAGGCAAATAGGACAGCTATAATTATGTTATGATGTAATAGTCAAAGCAAGGAAATTGTAATGCCCTGCATTTAACACCGAAAGTGTGTGTGTGTGTGTGTGTATATGTGTGTGCGTGTTTTCCTGCTTGAGATTCCACCAAATTTTTTGATACCCAGCTATCACTTTCTGCTGCACTAATCACTCTGATTCAGAAACCTCATCTGTCCAGATGAAAAATAAAACAAACCCTCTCACTTTTGATTTTGCTTTCTACTTTTCATCCAACTCAGCTCTCATGTTCTTCAGTCCCATTCTTCCACTGTGTACTACTCAGCCTCTAGTCATTGGTTAGCAAACCTCCCCTAATCCTTAATCTTTTCTTCTTATATTCATTCTATCTTCTACTAATAACTGAAATAACTGAAAGTTAATTTCTCTTTACCAACAAAAACAAATATTTTACTTGCCACATTATAACGTACTAGTCATCTTCCCTTATTGCACTGAGTACAAAGACAAGAAATCACAATATGTATTATATTAACCTGCTCCAAACTTGCTACTGTCATCTGCAAGTCCCTGGGTCATCTTTGGTTAATTCTACCACTAGCTGAGCATGTAGTTTGAGGTTTTCATTTCCCTTCATCCTTGGTAACAGTAATATCCTTTATCTAACATCCTTTTATTAGCTGACAATTCTCATGACTGTTCACTTTATTTTAGCCACTCAAAAGAATACTCAAACCATACACATTTTCAATCACCAAGATTTGTTCTAATTCTACATTAAGACCTTAAATCTCAAGAGAATTTGAAATCAAAGTTTCTGATCACTATCTGTTGTCCACCACCTGTTCAATTACCTGGCAGTGATAGTCAGGACCTCAACTATTCCTTTTTCTCTCTATCAAACCACTAGATGGAATCCACTTTGTCTATACTAGTTTTTTTTAACTTTGTCATTATTAGAAAGAAAAAACAGCAACAACAACTTGTATTCTTCTCTGGCTTAATCCCATCAAAGCATCATGGCATGATTTTTGGGGAGCTGACATTTGGGAAGACCTGAGTTAGAATCAACCTCAAACACATAGGAATGGTGTGACTTCAGACAAGCCACTTAACTTTACAGAAGCACTGGGCCATTCCATGTGTTTTATATTCTTTGCTGATTTGGTTTGATATAGGGAACTATATCTATATCTATCTAGATATATACATTTATATGATATAGATATAGACATATTGATATAGATAGATATATAGGTATAAACACCTATATCTATGTAGACAAATAGAAATAAATGTAGATGTAGATGCACATTTGTTGGAAATTGCCTATCCTGATGAAATCATGGGTCTGGAAACAAACAAACAGAACAAAACAAAAAAAATCCTTCTTTCTCACATTGTTATTTCCTACAGTGGATATTCCAATCTTCTTTTTTCCTCAAGCTTCCAATGATCATATCACTTTTCATAGAGTAGATGTTTTCATATCCAATTTTACTAAGAAAATTGAGACTTATTTATCTTTATCTTTTTCACTTCTATTTTTAAAACTATTATACACTCTTTTTTTCCTTCAATCTCAGATGATGAGGTTTCCCTTTTATTTACCAAAACTATATCTTGACTAATTTTCTTAATACCATCTCTTTTGGAAGTTTCTCTCATTGAATCACGCCCTTTCCTGTACCTGATTTCTTTACCTACAAATATGTATAGTTGTCCCCCATATCAATCATCTGTATCAAATACTTCTACTCACATTATCGCTAATCTAAAGTTTGACCCCCTCTTCTCTGGACTTGAATTACTGGACTCATATTGTTCAGTCTTTCTCTGATTTATATTTCTAAGAGCTGCCAAAATATGGATAGGGCTATGGATTTAGAGTCAGTAAGACGCATTTTTAAATCCTATTTCAGGAGCTAAATATCTCTGTGGCATTGACCATGTCACTTAACATCATCTGCTTTATTATTTCAAGTTGTAAAATGGGCATAATTACAGTCTATAAATCTCAGGGGCTGATGTGAGAAGGAAATGACATAATATTTGGATAGTGCTTTGTAAGTCTTAAAGTCATACATAAATGTTATTTGTTGTTATTGTGACTACTATCACTGCTACTACTATTACTGCTGCTGCTGCTGCTGCTGCTGCTACTGGTACTACTTACCGCTGACTTCCATTCCCATGCTCAAATATAGTGAGATTTTCTATCTTGGAATTTAAAATCTTAAGGACACAGATGACTTCCTTTTTGTTCATAATTGAAGAGAGGGACTTTAGGAGAGAAAGGTAGATTTTTAAGTTCAAAAGCTTTTGAAAAAGAACATGAGAATGGAATTAATGTCCCTTGACAATTGTTTAAAATAATATGATAATAAAGGAAGGCAAATTAATGATTGATAGTAAATATATACATTTGCCTGGAGTTTTACAGAGTGCATTGAGAGAACAGTGGACACATGTTCATTTCTCTTTGTCCAGACATTTAGCACAGAATTAAAAAAAAATGTGAACATCAGGAGAGAGCTGTAATTCTTATGGAACTATATTCAAAGAAAAAGATAGCTCAAAAGTAACATCACATGGCTTTAAAAATAATGCAAGAACATGCCTGATAAATAAGACAAATTAGAAATCTTAGTGCATGAGTATAAAATTTACTTTGTATGTATTTCTGACACTTGGTGGGATGGGACTCATAAATTGAATATAACGAGAATAGGATCTTGTTGCAAAGGAAAAGAGGAGATAAAAGTGATAGTGGAGCACAATTGAATTTTAATAAAACGGGGCAGAGTTTGAGTGTACTACCACCCTTTCAGTTCTACTTTCCCCAATTTCCAACTTGAATAGTCCAACTTGATTCACCAAGGGTGGCTAAGTATTTTCTTTTATCAGGGCTCTAAGGGGTCTTTATAAGTCACTGAAGTTTCTCATACCATCAGTCATGTGCCCCCATAACACCTACTCCTCACTTATAAGCTAGAGTTAAATAATTTAAGGGTGTTCATTGAGTAGCTATATCAAATAATGTTGTTTCATTAACATACTCTGATACCAAGGGCACTCTGTCCCATTGCACATGTGAAAGTAATCTCAAACTCAGAAAGCACATTTGTCAAGATGGTAAACTCACCACTACTAGAAGTTACTAGAAGTCTTTTCACTTTTCAAAGTTTTCTTGAAATTCCCCATAGTTGTTGCTTTCTGCTGGGTTCTGAGGGTCGGTGTCTTTGTAGAGCAGTGAAGCTGCCTGTCCTGTGTGATGTCTTATTTGTCTCAGTGTATTTCTCAGCTCTTTATACAGGCACTGCCATCAACCACTGCTGAAAATGCTGATGAAACCTTTCCAATTTTGCCCAATCAGTGAAGAAGGGAAGGTAAAACAAACAAACAAACCAAAAAAATTACCCTGGCCCCTCCACTGATAGGAATTTTTCTCAAGAGACTTTCACCTCTAACTCCAATTGACACTGGATTTACAGTTGCTAGAATGTTTAATTCTGAATTTTCTTAATGTATTATATAGGTTAAGGGAATGTCTTATCATTTTACCAATCATTACGTTTCCTGTAAGGCATTATCTGTTGTCATTTAATGATGAAAACACTTCATTCCTACCAAAATGATTCAAGGCTTGATCACTCCTAGGTCATATATTGGTTGACTGATTCAATCCAGCTGTCTGGAATTTCTGTGATTACATTAATTGGATGTGGGTTAGAAATTCCTACTATGAAATTAGGAAGCGCAGGAAACAGCATATTTGTGAGGTGTGGGGAGGGTGGTGATACAGCAATGGAAAGAGAAGTAACAATAACACAGCTAGTGCATATCACAAAAAATGAAGGATGAGAAAGATAAAATATTTCAAAGATATATAACAAAACTAATATGGAAGATAAGACTAATAGTCATAACTTCATTCAAGAGAATGACAATAATGAGACAACATACCAAAACTTATGTGATGCAGGAAAAGCAGTTCTTAAGGGAATTTTTATGTCTCTAAATGCTTACATGAATAAAATAGAGAAAAAGGAAATCAATGAATTGGGTATGCAACTGAAAAAACTAGAAAAAGAACAAATTGAAAATCTCCAATTAGATGCCAAATTAGAAATACTGAAAAGTAAAGGAAAGAGTAATAAAATTGAAATCAGAAAACTATTGAACTAATAAATAAAATAGAGAGCTGGTTTTATGAAAAAAACAATAAAATTGATAAATTTTTGGTCAATTTGATTTAAAAAAAAAAGAAAGAAGAAAATCAAATTACCAGTATCAAAAAAGGAAAAAAGTGAATTCACCACCAATGAATGAGGAAATTAAATGAATGAAGAGGAAATTAAAATAATAATTAGGAATTATTTGGCCCATTTGTATGCCCATAAATTTGACAATCTTAGGGAAATGGATGAATATCCACAAAAATATAAATTGCCCATTTTAACAGAAGAGGAAGTGAAATACATAAATAACCCCATCTCAGAAAAATAAATTGAGCAAGTCATCAGTGAATTGCCTAGGAAAACATTTCCAGGGCCAGATAGATTTAAATGCGAATTCTATCAAACATTTAAACAACAATTAATTCCCATACTTTACAGAGTACTTGGGAAAACAGGTAAAGAAGGAGTTCTACCAAATTCTTTTTTATGACACAAATATGGAACTAATACCTAAACCAGGAGGAGTCAAAACAGAGAATGAATATTACAGACAAATTTCCATAATGAATATTGATGCAAAACTTTTAAATAAAATATTAGCAAAAAGATCGCTTCAACTTATCATGAGAATAATACACTATGATTAGGTAGAATTTATTCCAGAAATTCAAGGCTGCTTCAATATTAGGAAAACGATCAGCATAATTGATTATATCAACAACAATGCTAGCAGAAACCATATGATTATCTCAATAGATGCAGGAAAAAAGCCTTTGACAAAATACAACACCCATTCCTATTAAAAACTCTAGAAAGCATGGGAATAAAGAGAATCTTCCTTAAAATTATAAGTACCATCTACCTAAGACCAAGAGCAAGCATTATATGTAATGGAGATAAGCTACATGCATTTCCAATAAGATTGTGAGTGAAACAAGGATGTCCATTATTATCCCTATTATTCAATTTGGTATGAGAAATATTAGCTTTAGCAATAAGAGAAGAAAAAGTAACTGAAAGAGTTAGAATAGACAAAGAAGAAACTAAGTTATCAGTCTTTACAGCTGATATAATGATATACTTACAGAATCCTAGAGAATCAAGTAAAAAAACTATTTGAAATAATAAATAACTTTAGCAAAGTTGCAGGACATAAAATAAACACATAAATCCTTGGCTTTCTTATATATTACTAGCAAAGCCCAACAGCAAAGAGAAAGAAAGAGAAATTGCATTCAAAGTTACTGTAGACACTATAAAATATTTGGATGTCTACCTGCCAAGACAAACCAGGATGTACATGAACACAATTACAAAACACTTTTCACACAAATAAAGTCAAGATCTCAATAAATGGGAAAAAAAAAAATCAGTTACTCATGGTTAGGCTCAGCTAATATAATAAAGATGACAATTTTTTTCAAAATTAATTTACTTATTCAGAACCATGCCAATCAAATGTCCAAATAATTATTTTACAAAGCTGGATAAAATAATAACAAAATTCATCTGGAAGAACAAAAGGCCCAGAATATCAAGGGAATTAATGAAAAGAAATGCTAGAGAAGGTGGCCTAGCCATACCAGATATTAAACTGTATTTTAAAGCAGCTGTTATCAAAACCCTTTGTTAGTGGCTGAGAAATAGAGTGGTGGATCAGTGGAATAGGTTAGGTACACAAGATGCAATAGTCAATGAATATAGCAATCTCCTCTTTGATAAACACCAAGAGTCCAGCTTCTGAGATAAGAACTCACTTATTTCACAAAGACTGCTGGGAAAACTGGAAAATAGTTGTGTTGGTAAACAAAATAGGCTCCTCAGCACTTAGTTCAACAGGTGCCCTTGAGGAGATTGGCTTTTGTTTGCTTTGAGTGATTCACCTATTTCATTGAATCTTGCTAAGTGCTAAGCCCCAGGCCCAAAGCCCTATTAGGTGTAAAACCTATGTGGGTGTGGATTGATGACTGAGGTGGGGCCCAAGGTGGGGCTGGCTGGGGGGAGGTGTTGACTCCAGAGCCGACCGGAAGTAGAGCCGATCTGTGTGTGGACTGAGGAGTGCTGAGTAAGGACTTGAGGGCAGTGGGTAATCTTCTTACCAGAGAGCAGAAGCATCAATATGATTTGGTTTAATACCATCATGTTTTTCTGTGGCCTCCTGGTTACTCTTGTGGGGAAGACTTATTGGGCCTGGAAGCTTTTGATCAAAATATCAAAATGGGGAGATTGGTTTGTGGGCCTGTTACTTTGGAGCCTGAATAAATGCTTTAATCCTTCTGCCTTCTACTTAGAGAATTCCTTATATCCTGCAGTTCTGAACCATTCAGACATATACATGATTCTCTTTGAAATCATAAATTCTGCCTTCCTACTACAATAGTAATGCAGAAATTATTCATAGATCAATATCCTACACCATAAACCAAAATAAATTCAAAATGAGTTCATGATTTAGGAGTAAAGTCTGATACTATAAGCAGTTTTGGAGAGCAAGGAATAGTTTACTTGTCAGATTTATGAAGAAGGGAAGAATTCATGACCAAACAAGACATAGAGAGCATTACAGAATGCAAAATGGTTAATTTTGATTGTGTTAAATTGAAAAGTTTTTGTACAAACAAAACAAATGCAATAAAGATTAGAAGGGAAGCAGAAAATTGGGAAAGAATTTTTACAACCTCTGTCTTTGATAAAGGCCCCATATCTAAAATATATAGTGCATTGAGTCAAATTTATAGGAATATAAGTCATTCCCCAATTGAGAAATGGTCAGAGGATATGAACAAAGTTTTCAGAGGATGAAATTAAAGATAATTGTAGTCATATGAAAAAATGCTATAAATTGCTATTGATCAGAGAAATGCAAATCAAAACATCTCCTAAGTACCACATCTCTCCTGTAGATGAGGGCACAGTCTCTGGGAACCCCCTTGAATCTGGAATACAGTCCCTGGGAGCCCCCTTGAACTCTCCTTGAATCTTCCAACTAGATCTGGCCTTCCCCTAAGGCCATAAGCCTTACATTTTCATTAGGCCCAAATCTCCATCTAGCCTAGCCTTCTATTGTCCAGCTGCTTCCCACCCTTAATCCTCATCAAAATATCTATATCCTAGCCCTATTACCCTAGCCTTCTGTTGTCTTTCATCTCCAGGTAATCTTCAGCTATTTCCCACCCTGGAGTCTGACCTCATCCAGGTCCCATCAAGCTCCTCCTTAGACTCCTCCTCAAGACCCTCCCTAAGCCCCTCCTCTAGTCACCCCAGACCACTCCCCAATCCCTCCCACAATCTTTGTGTATATAAGTCTCCTCTTGCCTCCATGCTAAGATTCAATCTAGCTCAGTAGATTGAATCTGGCCACTTGTGAAAACAGGCATCACAAAGGGTGGGAATCCTTAAGACAACCCATTATGGTGAATCCTTAATAAACTTTATCTTTTCCCTTGGCTGAGAAGGCTTGAGTTGAATTCTTTTGGCAGAACCTGGCGTGTTGGTATTTTGGGGTCTTGAGCATCCCTAAAAACGTATGGTTCCCTATTACCTATCATTCATTTTTCTTTAACCTCTTCAGTGTCAGATTGGCTAACATGACAAAAACATGGAAATGACAAGTGCTGGAGAGGATGTGGAGAAATTGGAACATTGTTACATTGTTGGTGGAGTTCTGAACTGATCCAGTCATTCTAGAAAGCAGTGTGGAACCATGCCCAAAGGACTATAAAAATGTGGATACTCTTTGACCCAGCAACATCACTTCTAGGGCTGTATCCCAAAGAGATCAAACAAGTGGGAAATGGACCATATGTACAAAAATATTCATAGCAGGTTTTGTGGTGGCAAAGAATTGAAAATCAAGGGGATGCTCATCAATTGGGGAATGGCTAAGCGAACTGTGGTATATTGTTAGGTCCGTTTGCTTGCGAATGGAAAGAGACCAGGGACAACAGGATTAGGCAATCACCTAGAGCTCTTTATTACTGGTATACCAGGGCCTCATCCTAATGATGAAGACCCCGACTCCAGGTTTAAGGCAGAATTTATAGGGTACAGAAACAAAGGGGTAGTTAATTTTATCATGCATACATAGCTTAGTCACCATTCCATTCTTATAGGTTCCTGAGGTCTGGACAACCCGATCCTGCATGTTTTATGTCTTCTTATCTATAGGAACAGGCCCAGGTCAGGGTGACATTCTATCATCCTGGGCATTCTGTACGTATTTTCAACTATCTTCTTGTTGAAACTATTAACCCTTTCCTAGGTCCCTACAATATGAATGTAATGGAATACTATTGTGCAGTAAGAAATGAGGAACAGACATACTTCATTGTAACCAGGAAACACTTATATGAGCCGATGCTTAGTGAGAGGAGCAGAACCAGGAGAACATTATACATGTTTACAGACACACGGAATCTGTAAGGATTAACTTTGATAGACTTGGCTCTTCTGATCAATGCAAGATTCAAAGACAGCTCTGAAAGACTCATGATGGAAAAAGCTATGCAAATCCAGAGAAAGAATTACAGAGTCAGAATGCAGGCTGAGGGAAAATATTTTCTCTCTTTTTTTTTTCCTTTCTTTTTTGTTTTCCTTTCTTTTTTGTTTTCCTTTCTTCTTTCATATGATTCATTCCATTGGTTATAATTCTTCTTTACAACCTATTATGTAAATACATTTAATGAGAAGGCATATATAGAACCTATATCAGATTACATGTCATCTTTTGGGTAAGAGTGAGGAGAGGAAGGGAGCGAACATTTAGAACTCAAAAACTTGTGGAACTGAGTGTAGTAAATTAAAAATAAAAAATAAATTAAAAATAAGATCAAAGCAGCCTTAGGACTCTTTTTCAAGGTGCAAAGGGAAAGGATTATAGGCACCTCTTAGCTTTAATTTTCCCATCTATAAAATGGGGTTAGAAAAAGATGACATCTGTTTCTAGAAACTGAAGTATTTGAAAGAACCAAAGACTTTCATGACTAGGACTTTCTTTCCCATGTTTTCAGTACCTGTGGCTACTAAAATAGATTGGAGTTTGGGTGTCATTGCATGTAACAGGACGAGTTAGAGTTAGAGCCGACCCCTGCCCTCGTTGGACCTCTGCACCCAGAAGCCAGCTGAGATAGCCTCAGGGCTCTGAGGTATGGGAGGAACAAGATGGAGTCAGGAGGAAGGGTCTCGCCCTTGTTGGCAACGTGGTGCCGGGTTCTTTTCCGCATTTACCTGTGCACAGGTGAATAATGGGGAGAACGCGGGAAGGAAAGGGGAGGAGAATAGGCAGAGAATAGGCGGAGAGTAGGTGGAGAGTAGGCAGCCAAGGCAGCCCTAGTACTATGTAATAAAGGCTTTAAAAATCTGGTCAGACTTTATTAAACGGAGCTGTTCACCATCTCTTTGCCTCCCACCTTGTTCATTGCACACAAGATCAGGCCTTTGCTGGACAAAGGCCTGGGAGTAAGGGGTAACAGAGACCCCTACAAGAGGCGCCCAAATGTGGGACACCACATGGAGCCACACATGCACCCCCCATGATCCCCCAAGGTGCCTCCTTCGGGCCCAAACGTGGGACACCTCGCAGAGCCACACGCGCACCCCCCATGATCCCCAAGGTGCCTCCTTCGGGAGAGGAAGGAGCACAGCCTTGGGACAAAATCATGAAAGGAAGGAGAAGAACAGAAGGGAAGATTGCATGTGCACAGCCTTGGGATAAATCCGAATTCTCAGCAGGAAGCACCATCTTGTCTCCATGGGCAACGCAGCTTATGCTGGTGAGGTAAGGAATTTTCCTTATCATGAGGCAGGTGGAGTCCTTAGGACTTCCGCAGATCAGGTCGCATTCATAAGAATTATACATAAGACAGCCAAGGACCAGGGATGTACTATCACTCCCCAGATTATCAAGAGTTTTCTTAAAGTAGTGGAAAAAACACTCCCTTGGACCACACAGCGACCCCCTTACTTCAGGGTCTTGAAAAGTCATAGGGGACCAGTTAACAAGCTAAGAGTCAGAAAACCCTGGGGGCTTAGAACCCAGCACATTTTTTCTATATAATCTTATCAAAGAGGCTCTTAAAGCCACAGAAGGCTGCTCTGAGAAACAGCCCAGGCAGTTTGCAGCCCATTCAGACCACACCCTTCCTCTACCTCGATGGTTCTACTCTGGAACAATTGCGACCCTCCTCCCCAAATTCCAGAGCTCTGCCTTACTCAGACTCGCTATACTCTGATTCAGATCAGTTTCAGAAACAAGTGGGAGGGAGGAGAGACAGAGGCTGTAACAAGAAATATAAGAGCTGAGTTGAAAATTAGAAAAATTGTCAGCTCACTCAGCTCCACAGAAAAGGGTCTGTTTCAAAGAGGAAGTAAGCCAAAAGCCACATGGGAATAAGACAAAGGCAGAGATTTCCATGATAGAAGAGCTAAAGAGAGCAATTAAGGATTATGGTTTAAAATCCCATCATATCAAGATTAGATTAAAAGACTTGGGTTCCTACTTACTTAGTCCCAACTCCTCAATCTAAATCCAATCTATGCATTTGGGAATATAAAATACATTATATGAAAGTTCTGAAGAAGCTAGTAAGAGAAAGATGTCTCTTAAACAACTGGAAGAGACCAACCAGGGATGTGCCCCAGATCATCTTAAAAGCAGGATCTCCACAATTCAATAAAGCATGGCACCTGGCCTCTGTTACATCAGAGGGCCAAGCACTTTGTGTATAGGATTCACAAAATCCTTTCTTTTTTTTGTATCTGTGTCTGTGTTATGTATCTGCTTTTATATGTG
>JAQQSZ010008041.1:0-13150 GCA_028646595.1 Phalanger gymnotis | reverse complement strand
ATAAAAAAAGGGGGGATGATAGAAGGGAGGGCAGATGGGGGTGGAGGTAATCAAAACAAACACTTTCGAAAAGGGACAGTGTCAAGGGAGAAAATTCAATAAAGGGGGATTGTTCGGGAAGGAGCAAAATATAGTTAGTCTTTCACAACATGAGTATTGTGGAAGGGGTATACATAATGATATGCATGTGGCCCATGTTGAATTGCTTGACTTCTTAGGGAGGGTGGGTGGGAAGGGAAGAGGGGAGAGAATTTGGAACTCAAAGTTTTAAAAACAGATGTTCAAAAACAAAACCAAAAAGTTTTTTTGCATGCAACTAGAAAATAAGATACACAGGCAATGGGGCGTAGAAATTTATCTTGCCTTACAAGAAAGGAAGGGAAAAGGGGATGGGAGGGGAGTGGAGTGGGGTGACACAAGGGAGGGTAGACTAGGGAACAGGGCAACCAGAATATACGCCATCTTGGAGTGGGGGGTAGAAATGGGGAGAAAAGTTGTAATTCAAAGTCTTGAGAAAATCAATGCTGAAAACTAAATAAACTAGAGATTGTTAATGTAATATTATACAAGGATCCAAGAATGGTAATCAATGCTCCAAGTTTCTTTGGTTTGCTGTGGTTATGATTTATATTCCAAGTGTTTTGCAATGGATTAATTTTTTTAAATTAAAATTTTTTTTCAATTTTGAAATAATTATTCCCCTCCTTTGTAGCACCCAGGAAAAAAAGGAAACCAAAATAGCAATGGCTTATATAACATAGAATTGCTTACTGTACAGAAAAGGTAAGCAGAATGTATTTTTTCATGTCATGTATGTAAAGGGAGACAGATCAAGAGAAATCTATTAATGTGAATGGCCATTCTGAGAATGATGTTCAAACAAAGTATATGTGGTTTTTTGCGGGGTGGGTAGGTGGGAATGTATAGAGCTCTGTTGTGTACTAACTAGTAACGATGTAGTTTATGGCAACAAACACTTAAAACATACTACGTGCAAGGTAGTTGGTTAGATACTGCAGATATAATGACAAACTTGAAACAGCCCCTGCCTTAAGGAATTCTGTTGACTGGTGGGGATGTCATATGCATAAGGGTAAGTAAATTCAATTTATTCAGAAGAATTTCCAGAGGGAGAGGACGTTAGCTGGGGACGTTAGCTGGGGACATTAGCTTTTAAGTGCCTTAATAATGATAAATTATCATCCAATATTAATAATGATAAAATTATTAAGAGTTACATCACTTTCCCGTTTAGAAATGTAAGCAATGTTACTTTATTGAGTTGCTTATGATTTCCCTTACATGTTTACATTTTTATGCTTTTCTCGAGTCTTGTGTTTGAATGTCAAATTTTCTATTTAGCTCTTTTTTAAAATCAGGAATGCTCGAAAGTCCTCGGCTACATTAAACATCCATATTTTCCCTGAAGGATTATAACTCAGTTTTGTGGGGTGGGTTATTCTTGGTTGGGTTTCTAGCCCCTTTGCTTTCTGGAATATCATATTTCAAGCTCTCTTGCTTCCCATCCCCCCCCCCTCCAGCAAATTACCCCACAATAGTCCTGTCTGTCCTTGATCTTCAGTCCTTTCCTATCTGTTGGTCTCTTCCTTGCTGTCTCCAAACCTACCCCAATCTCTACTGTTCTTGAAAAAAAAAAACAAACAAACCCCAAACAGCCAATCTTTTTTAGATTCTGAAATTTCTTCAAACCATTGCCTTCACTCTCTTTTTTTTTTCTCAGCTAAACTTGTAGAAAAAGACGTCTATGCTCACTGCCCAGCTTTCTGCCATTTGGTTTTTAACTCATCTCTTAGCTGAAAGTGCTTTTTCTAAAGTTCAAATTTTATGATCTTTTCTCAGTTGTCTTGATATCTCTGTAGTATCTGATGTTGACCACTTTCTCTTTTCTGGGATTTTATGGCCCTCCTTCTACCTGCTTGACTCACGATTCCTTTGCTGGATCATCATCCATCTTTCATCCTCTGTATGCATATTCAAGGCTCTGTTCTGGGTTCTCTCTTCTCTCAACATTTATTTCTTGGTTATCTGATATGGTCACATGATATTAATGATCATGTCTATGCTGATGAATGTGCTATGATGCTGTGATGATATCCATCCCTAGTCTTTCACTTGAGCTCCAGTCCCCCGTATTTTTGGACATTTCAAATTGTATATCCAAAAGGCAACTCAATGTGTCCAACCCCCAAATATACCCTTCTGAACTTCCCTATTTCTGATGAGGACACTGCCAACTTTTGGATAACCTAAGTTCACAATTGAAATGTTAAAGCTCAACTCCTCATTCTCGTTCACCCCACGTTTCCAAATCATTGGTAAATGTTACCATTTCTACTTCTGTAATAGCTGCCATTTATTCTATTATCTGTGTTCACATGACTATCAGCCACCCTAATTCAGGTCCATATCTTTGTTTTTTTCCATTCAGTTTTATCTTAGGTTTAGATTCTCCCCTTCCCTCAACTAGTGAGAAGACAAGAAAAACAAAACCCATTACAAATATGAAGTCATGCAAAACAAATTTTGTGATTAGCCTTGTCAAAAAAAATTAGCCAAAAAAAGAGAGAAGAAAATATGCTCCAGCTTGTATTCTCTGTCTGGAGATGGATTGCGTTTTTCATCATGAGTGTTTTGGCACTGTGGTGGATCTTTATGTTGACCAGAAATACTAAATCTTTCATAGTTGATTATCTTTATAATGTCTTTGTTACATTCTTGTTAAGTCTTCCCAGGTTTTTCTGAAACCATCCCCTTCATTATTTCTTACTCTGCAGTAGTATTCCATCACATTCATATACCATCAGCCATTCTGTAATTGATAGGCATCTCCTCAGATTCTAATTTGTTGGCATCACAAAAAGAGCTGCTATAAATACTTTGTATATATAAGTCCTTTTCCTTTTTCTTTGATCTCTTTGGGATATATACCACTAGCAGTATTGCTGGGTCAAAAGGTATGTGCAGTTTAATAGCTTTTTGGGCATAGTTCCAAATTGCTTTTCAGAATGGTTGGACTAGTTCACAGTTCCACCAACAGTGCATTAGCATACTTGCTTTCCGAAACTCTCTCCCCTGCCCCTCCCAGCATTCCTTTTCTGTCATTTAATTTTTTTTATTCAGGCCCATATCTCTTTTGCCTGGTCTACTGAAATAGTTTCCTAATTGATATCCCTGCTTCAGGTCTCTACTTCTGCCGTCCATCCTCCAAACAGCTGCTAAAGTGATATTCTTTCTATAGAAATAGATTTTTATTGATGTATTTTGTTTTAATGTTGCCTTGCTTTCCTGTTGTATCCTTTCTCTCTCCCCAGAGAGCTGTTCCTTATGTTCCTTAGAGTTTTAACTCTTAAGGAAAAAAGGAGGAAAAAGAGGAAAAAACATTCAGCAAACCTGATAAATGTGTTGGAACAAACTTGTTATTATATGCAGGGTTCTGCAGGGTGGTTCTCTGCAAAGGAGCAAGGGGCAGAAGTCTTCTCAAATCCTATTTGGGGCTAAATTTATCTTCCATAATTGTGCAACCTTTAGTATTGATTGTTGTGTGGTTATTTTTTCTATTTACATTGTTGTAGTTATTGTACATATTGTTTTCCTCCTTCTGTTTATATCAGTTCATGTAAGTCTTTCTGTGCTTCTCTGTATTCATCATGTTCATCTTTGCTTAGAGCAAATTAGTATTCCATTGTAATCGTGTATAGTATGTACCAATTTTTTTTTTTTAGCCGTTCCCCAATCATTGGCATTTGCTTCGTTTCCTGTTCTTTGCCACTCTGAAAATGCTGCTATGAATATTTTGGTGCATGTAGAATCTTCCTTTTAGTCACTGACCCCCTTGGGGCTTATGGCTAGCCATAGAATTTCTAGGACAAAGGGTTATGGACATTTCTAGTCACTTCTTGTGCGTAATACCAGATTACTTTCCAGAATGGTTGTACTAATTCACAGCTGCTCCAACATTGCATTAACATCCTGGGCCACAACTCCTCCAACATTGACTATTCCTTTTTTTGTCATCTTTGCCAATTAGTTGGTTATGAGGTGAAACTTCTGGGTTACTTGGGCATATATGTTTTCTTTAGAGATTTGGAATATCTTTCATATGGTGGTTAATGGCTTGCGGTTGTTATTTTGAGAACTGTTTTGTTCATATCTTTTGACAATTGGGGAACGGTTTTTGTGCTTATTTATTTGTTAGTGTTCTGTATATCTTGTCTGTGTATCTGATATCTCAATACAAAGATTTTTTCGCACTCAATCCAAAGTGATATGTATAAGGCACAGGTCTTAATCATGTCATATCTCTATTTAGTTAGTTTCACTTATTCTCTGTCACCTCTAGGATTAAATATTAACACCTCTGGCATTTAAAACCCTTTAAAACCTGCTGCCATCCTACCATTCCAACCTTTTATACATTACTCTCTTTATGTACTCTGGTATACTCTGTGGTTCACCCAAACTGGCTTTCTTATTGGTCCTCCACATGGAGCATTCTTATTTCTTTGCCTTTTGGCTGGTTCTCCCTCATGCTTGGAAGGTATTCCTTCCTCACTTTAATCTCTTAGAATTTCTGATTCCATTTAAGGGCCAGATCAAGTGCCATTTTCTTTTCTTTTTAATTCCATACTAGATACCTTTTTTTGTTGTTGTTGTTGTTGCAGGGGGGAATGCAGGGCAATTGTGATTAAGTGACTTGCCCAAGATCACACAACTAGTAAGCGTGTCATGTGTCTCCTGACTCCAGGGTTGGTGCTCTATTCACTTTGCCACCTAGCTGCCCCTGGATAACTTCTTATGTTGTCATTGGCATTCTTTTGAGGCATGTGTTGGACTAGAGGGCCACTGAGCTCCCTTCCAAATCTGAAAATTGTGACAATGTGGGGCTGGACTAAAGGAAAGAGAATAGGATTGCAAATATACATTTAGATCCTCCTGACTCCAGGGCCAGAGCTCTACTCACTCTACCACCTAGCTGCCCTGTAAATATACATTTAGGTGACATTTGTTTAGAGGTGGTAATTGAATATGTAGGAGCTGATGAAGTCATCAAAGGTGTTATCTCACCCAATTGGGAATGGAAGCCCCTTGAGGTCAGGGGCAGTCTTTTGTATTGTGTACTCAACTCCTATCAAAGTGCCTGGAAAATAAGTACTTAATAAAAGGTTTTTCTTTTTTTTTAAAAAATAATTTTTATTGATAGCTTTTTTTTTTTAATGTTACCAAAATTTCTCCTAGTGTCCCTTGCTTGCTCTTTTCTTCTTGATAAGTAGATGGTGAAGCATATAAAGTACTGAGCCCCTAGGAGTTATCAAGACTTGAATTTGAATTAAGCCTACTACTAGCTGTGAGGCCTGGAGCAAGTTACTTAACCTGTCTGCTTAAGTTTCCTCAAATGTGAAATAGGGGTAATAGTAACACCTATCTCTCAGGCTTATTTTGAGGGTTAAATGAAATAATAGTTGTAAAGTGCTTAGTACAGTGCCTGGAACATCTTATATAGAAGTATTTTTTAAAAGACAAAGAGGAAAAAAATAAGCTACTTAATACATGAACTACTTAATACATAGAAAAAGTCTGAAAATGTGTTTAATGGTACCACACTTGTGGACCTATTTGTTCATATCAGCAGACCTGTTGGGAGTGGCTTTTTTTTGTTAAACATTTCCCTGGGAGTTGATCTTCCAGATTACTTTCCAGTTTTCCCGGAGGTTTTATGAAATAGTGAATTATTTACTGAGTAATTTATATTTTTTCCAGTTTATCAAATAACACTGGGCCATTGAGTTTCGTTATTCCATATTCTCCCTTGTCTAATCTGTTCCATTGATCTACTTCTTTCTAAAATATACTTTTAAAAAAATTTAATTAATGAAATGATTTATCCAAGAGAAATAACATCATGAAAACTGAGGAAGGAGGGTATTAATAAAGATGGATGAGTCTGGCAGTATCAAAAGCTTGCAGAGAGTTAAAATAGAATGAGGATGGATAAAAGACTAAGTTTTACGGTTCATCTGCTCTTTAGAGAGCAGTTTGTGGAATGGTCTGGGGAGAAGCTATGTGGCCAGGGGTTGAGAAGTGATTGGGAGATAAGGAGAGGTATAGAATCTAGCAGCTGGGTTGTAAAAGAGAGAAGGGATGAAGTCAAACTAAGCCTTGGGATATTAGGAGCTATTTGATTTGTAGTTTAAAGGTCGGATAATTGACTGAGGTTAGCAGTTCAAGAGTATTTAAACCCTGAAACACTGACTGCTTCATGTGTGAGAAATGAACCATGAAGGACCAGAGTAAGAATGCTTTAGATGACTCCTCCACCTCATGTGCAGGATTTCAGTGTTGGCCAGGGGGAGGGCAGGCAGCTTTGGCTGTTAGCTGTAGCCTCTACTTATTTGCTCTCTCATGAAGGCTATTTAAAGTAATAACTGGATTTTCAGAACAGGTGCCTTCCAGCAAATATTATTTTTAGTTTGATCTTTAGTCAGAAAAAGATGTCAGGCTCTTATGTAAAAGTTTTAAAATTGTTCAGTTGGGCGTTGATGAATAAATGGGTCTTAATACTAAATGAAAAGTTGTTCCTCTCATCCATGCTCAGCAGTTCAGTGACAATTTTCTCCTCCAATTGATTAATTAAAACTATCATTTTATAGCTTAATTGGTCTGGAATTCCTAAGTGAAAATAACCTATTTAGATTGGAAATGGAATAGCTGAGCTAAGTTGAGCAAGGTAAAGTGATGAGTTTTTGGCATGTAGAACAGAAGGATTTGAGGGTGTGTACTGTCGTGCCTCCCCCCAGTTCTAAAAACCTTTTCTTGCTTGTTGTCAGATGGTATATGCAAAGCCCTGGAGGTTGCCTCCCTCCCCCTCCTCCAGCCCTTCCTCTTCAACAGACTTATGGCTAAAATGATGAGGTAATATCTTTCTATTGCATTGTTGTCCCAGAATGAGTCATTATGTTTTTTAGTAAATTATACCGGTATTATTTAACTTTTTTGGAAAGCGGTAGTTTTTCCTTCCTTTGAATTGAATGGGTTATTGCTATGCAAACCAAATACAACTATAATCAGATGATTTTTAACAATTTCAAACATTTTCATTTCTGAAGTACTGGCATAATGTAGGTGTATATGTTCCACTTTCCTCACTCTTTGTCAATTCATGCAAGTCTTCCCAAATTGCTTTGCATTTATTATTTCTTATTGTGCAATAATTCCATTATATTTACTTGTTATATAGTTTTCAGTTATTCACTAATCAGTGGGTATCTACTTTATTTCCTACTTTTTTTTTTGCTACGACAAAAAGGACGCTCTGAGTATTTTGGTATACATGGGACCCTTCTTTTTGTCTTTGATCTCCAGTTACTTTTCTTGCATAATTCCAAATTGTTCTCTAAAACATTTGGAATAATTCACAATTTGATTTTTGTTTTTCAGCAGTTGAGAGATTTGCTAGTAGGTTTTTTTGTTTCTGTTTTTGAACTAGACATTAATAGGACTCTTACCAGTTTTATTGATGAACCATTAAAAATTTAGACCTTATAGCCTTTTTGCTAAGATGTAAAGAAATGAAATAAAATAAGCAAGCACTTCTATTTACTTAGGTGTTATACTGATCTTCGGGAGGTAAAATAAAAGCTTATGGTGGATTTAACAAACATTTTTATGATTGTACTTGTTCATATTTTCCATTAACTTGTTTAGAAGGGATCATAGTATATAGTTCAGATAAAATTTAGGCTATGAAAAGAAGCAATTATGAACTTTGTATATTTCTGTAGGAACTAGATCAAAAAGATTTGGTGCTCATAAGTCCAGCATTTATATTCTGCTATAATGGATAAAATGCAACCAAAGTAACTTACATCTTTTGTAAAGTTCTACTGCTGTTACCTTTAGTGCAGGATCCTTATAAGTTTTCAAATTATCAGAAAATTAGGATACTGATTCCTTTATCACTTTTTAAAATCAATTTTTATTGCTATATTTTGTTTTTGTATCATCTGTGACTAAACTTAGGTTTTTCCCAAGACTCTGTACTGAACCCACTCTTCTCCCACTCTATTATTTTGCATGGTGAAATCACCTTCCACGAATTTAATTTTCATCTTTATGGAGATAATTGTCACGTCTATTTGTTCAACCCTAACCTCTCTCCTGACCTTCATCCACTGATCTTTGACTGCCCATTAGGCATTTAGAACTGGTTATCCTGTAGACTTTTTTTTTTGAGGGAAGCAAGGGTAAGTGACTTGAACAAGGTCACCCATCAGTGTCTAAATAGTATTTGAACTCAGGTCTTCCTGACTCCAGGGTGGGGTTCTCTATCCACTGCACCACCTAGCTGCCATTTCTGGTAGACTCTTAAATTCAGCATATCCAAAACTATATTCATTATCTTTCCCCTTCTTCTTAACTTCCTTAGGGCTTTTAGGGTACCACTATTTTCCCAGTCAACCAGATGGGTGATCTAGGTGTCAACTTTGACTTCTCAGTATTCAGTTGATTTACAGGTTCTGGTTTTTTTTTTTTTAACCTTCACAGCATCTCTCCTTCCTATTCTTCTCCTCTGACACTGCCACCATCCAGTCCTCATCACCTCAAGGCTTGGGCTATTGGCAGTAGCCTTCTCATGAGTCTCTCAGCCTCAGATCTTTCCTTACTTTAGTCCATCATCCACTTAGCTACCAAAGAGATCTTTCGAAAATACAGGTCTGACCATGTCACCCTCATCTCAGTAGGAGTTAACTCCAGTGGCTCCTTGTTACCTCCAGGAGAAAATATAAAATCATCTGTTTGACTTTTATAGCTTTTCATAATCTAGTCCCTTTCCACCTTTCCAGTCTGATTTTACTTTTAGCCCATATATTCTACACTGTAGAGACACTGACCTCCTCAGTATTCTTCACACAAGACCGTCTATCTCCTGATTGTGAACCTTTGCACTGGCTGTCCCCCAGACTTGGAATGGTTTCCTTCCTCACTTCTTCCTGTTTTCTCTTGCTTCCCTTAAGTCTGCTAAAATCTCACCTTTTGCAAGAAACCTTTCTTGGTCTCCTTTAATGTTAGTGCCTTCCCTTTGAGATTACCTCCAATTTACCCTGAATAGATCTTGTAAGTATATAGTTGTTTGATGTTAGCCCTCCCATTAGAACGTAAGCTCTTTGAGGGCAGAGACTACTTTGGCCTTTCTCTGTATCCCTGTTGCTTAGTAGCATCTGGCACATAAGAAGCATTTAATAAATGGTTGTTAACTCACCGACTTTTATCTCTTCCCCCAAGCCCCCATAGCCATCCCTTAGAATAAAGAATTAAAAAAAGAGAAAAAGTTCAGCAAAACCATCCAACGCATCAAAATAGACATGATGTACAATGTTCCATTCCTGTGGACAGGGAATGAATGTCTTTTCATATCTGTTCTTTGGGGCCAAGTTTGATCATTATCATTTTGCAGCACTTAGTTTGTTTTGTTCATTGTTTTCCTGGTCCTGTTGAATTCACTTTGTTTCACTGCTTTGGCCCAATTGTGCAAGAGCTGGTCGTGATCACCAAGTCATAGGGAGGCACTGGAGGACTTAGCATTACTGATCATAAATCATTATAAAGAAATGCTGCTTTCTCTTCTCTATTGCTTTTGACTCTACTGTTTGGCTTGATGTGAACTCTAGTTAAAGCTACCACTTTTCAGATTGTAAGATCAATTTAAAATGCTTTCAGTTATACTTCACTATCCTGATAGAGGATTGTTTATTGAAGAATTTTTACAGGAGATTCTCATTTGAGTTTAGCATTTTTATCAGTTCAAACTTGTGTATCTATGAATTAGACATATTTGAGAAAAATATCAAATGAAAACTTGGCATCTGGGTATCCTCCCCAAATTCTTTTTCATTTTTTTTGTTTATTGTTTATTGCTTGATGTTTGTGGAATTGAATGAATCAGTCGTGTTTAACATTCCTTTTAAGTGTAGTGTGGGAAGTACCTTGCCTGTTACTTTTGGTTATGGTTCATTTTGTAAAATTCACTAGTTTTGTATTAATAGTTGCCTGGAGAATGAAAATTATAAAACCAAACTACCTAGAGCTGTTTTGTAAGTCCTTAAGGTTATCAGCACAGCACAGCAGGCTGAGTGGTGGAAAATAAAACCTCAGGTTTGGAGCCAGGTCTTGTGTTCAGAACTCCTAACTCCACTGCTTGATTACTTGTGTGACCCTGGGCAAGTCACTGAGCCACTTGTT
Source organism: Phalanger gymnotis (assembly GCA_028646595.1). Classification (NCBI taxonomy): domain Eukaryota; kingdom Metazoa; phylum Chordata; class Mammalia; order Diprotodontia; family Phalangeridae; genus Phalanger; species Phalanger gymnotis. The sequence continues at coordinate 2,893 of JAQQSZ010008041.1, read as the reverse complement.
TTCCTTCTCCGTAAAATGAAGAGGTTGGACTTGTTGATTTTGAAGGTTCCTTATACCTTTAAATCTTACTGTCCTGATCGCATCTATTAGATTATAAGCTGTTTAGCCTGTAGGTGTTGTCCTCCATCTCACCAGATGTCTACCTCATATTTGAGGACTTAAAAATTATTGGATGAATGAACAAGGTGGCAGTTTTGAACGAAGGGATTTGGGGAACAACGGTTCAGATCATGGCTTTACCACTTAATACTATACTGTGACCTTAAAAAAAATCCCTCAACCTTGCTGGGCCTTTGTTCTAGGAAAGGAGATGAGATGGCCTCTGTGGTCCTTTACAGCACCAAGTCTGTGATCCTACAAACAAGAACTTGTTTGCCCATTTATCTATCTCGTGTGTGGGGGTGGGGGTGGGGGTGTGTGTTTTGGGGGGTGGACCACTAACAACTAGAGGACTTATGAGAGGTTTCTTGAAAGAAGTTGCACTTGAGATCTTCGGATTCATAGAATTGGAGATGAGGAAGGGGGAGAGCATTACAGGCATAGACAGCCTGTGCAGAGACACAGACAGAAAGAAGCTGGAATGTTGTGTACTGAAAATAGAGCATTGGCCTGTTTGGATGTAATGTAGCATGAGTGAAGAGGAGTGATAATTAGTTTGAAAAGGTAGACTGGAATATTTTTAGAAGGATTTAGTTTTTATATTTCTTTTTAAGTGGGGAGGAGGCGGAAGCCATAGAGGTGCCAAAAGAAAGACACATTTATGTTGCTTACCGACGTGACTGGAAGAATGGTAGTATCCTTTAATGAAAAAGAAAAGTAAGGAGGAGGGGTAGTTTAAAGGATAATATGGGTTCTGTTTTGGGCTTGTTGTGTTTGAGATACTTCTGAGCTATCAGTTGGAGATGCCCAGCTGGCATTTGGAGATGCTGGACCCTGGAACTCTGGGGGTGGGGAGAGGTAAAGATTAACTATGTAGACTTGGGAGTCATCTGAATAGAAGGGCGGTTTAAGTAGTAAAAGGATAATGTGCTGGGCTTGGCTTGAGGAACACTTGAGTTTAAATTCTGCCTTGGGCATTTCCTAGCTGTATGATCCTAGTTAAGTCATTTAACCTCTCTTAGTCTCAGTTTCCTCATATGTAAAATATAGGAATTGGAGTAGTGACCTCTAAGGTTACTTTGAACTCTAAATCTGTGATTCTGTTATCCTCTGGATCCTATCTCCCCACCCCCCATACTGCAACAGAGACTGAGAATAGGATTGGTCAGATGTTTTGGGAAGTCAGAACAGAACTATGTCATGACAACCAGTGAAGATTTCTTGGAGGAGGCAGTCCATGCTCCAAAGAGGTCCACAAGATTGAGGACTGAAAAGAAACTACTAGAAGCATTTGCTTTATGAACTCAGTTTTGGAAAATGGAATAATAAAAACCAGAGTCCTAGTTAGAGATGTTCAGAAGTATGGAAAGGACTATCTTGGAATGGAGAGGGTTCCCCCTTCACTTGAGGTTTTCACTGCATAAGTTGAATTACTGCTTGTAGGGATTCTTTTTCAGTCACCGGTTGGGCTAGATGGTGTTTGAGATCACTTCCAACCTTGAGATTTTGTGAGTATCTGCTCCACTTATCTCACAGGATCATTATGAAGATGAAGTAAAGTAATGAGTATGAAAACATCTTGGTAAACTTTAAAGCCTGTATAAATATTATTGTTGTGGCGGTTGGTCTTTTCATCTGCTAGAAATGGTCTTGGGACTACTTTATATTTTTGTAAATGTTCATCCATATCACTAAGGTTGTCAAATTTATGGGCATACAATTGGGCAAAATAATTCCTGTTTATTGTTTTAATTTCCTCTTCATTGGAGGTGAATTCACCCTTTGCATTTTTGATACTGTTAATTTGGTTTTCTTTTTTTTAATCAAATTGACCAAAGGTTTATCAATTTTATTTTTTTTTCATAAAACCAGCTCTTGGTTTTATTTATTAATCTAATAGTTTTCTTGATTTCAATTTTATTAATGTCTCCTTTGATTTTCAGTTTTTCTAATTTGGTATTTAATTGGGGATTTCAATTTGTTCTTTTTCTAGCTTTTTCAGTTGCATGCCCAATTCGTTGATTTCCTTTTTCTCTATTTTATTCATGTAAACATTTAGAGATATAAAACTTCCCCTAAGAACTGCTTTTGCTGTATCCCATAAGTTTTGGCATGTTGTCTCATTATTGTCATTCTCTTGAATGAAGTTATTAATTGTTTCGATGATTGGTTCTTTGGCCCACTCATTCTTTAGAATTAAATTATTTAGTTTCCAATTAATTTTTAGTTTATTTTTCCATGGTTTTTTGTTACAAGTAATCTGTATTGCATTGTGATCTGAAAAGGATGCTTTGACTACTTCTGCCTTTCTGCACTGGATTGTGAGGTTTTTATGCCCTAGTAGAAGGTCAGTTTTTGACCTGGGGCTACTTTAATGTTCAGCAGATTATGTGCAGATGGCCATATTGATTGCTTTATATATATATTTTTAATTTTATTACATTTGATTTTTTTTTATTTTTTTAAATTTATTTTTGACATGTTTGGTTTTCAGCATTGATTTTCACAGGCGTTTGAATTACAAATTTTCTCCCCATTCCCCCCCCCCACTTCAAGATGGCGTACATTCTGGTTGCCCTGTTCCCCAGTCTGCCCTCCCCTCCCATCCCCCTTTCCCTTCCTCTCTCCCCTCTTCCCTTCCCATCCACCCTCCCTAAGAAGTCAAGCAATTCAACATGGGCCCCATGCATATCATTATGTATAACCCTTCCACAATACTCATGTTGTGAAAGACTAACTATATTTTGCTTCTTCCTAACCTATCCCCCTTTATTGAATTTTCTCCCTTGACCCT
>JAQQSZ010008040.1:0-13151 GCA_028646595.1 Phalanger gymnotis | reverse complement strand
GAGAGAGAGAGAGAGAGAGAGAGAGAGAGAGAGAATGGAGGGAGGGAGGAAGGGAAGGGGGTAGCTAGCTAAAGAGGGAACTATCATTAACAATAGCTAAAGGAACCATTCAGCCAGTTCAGGGTCAAGGCCTAAAATCTCAGTGTTCCAAATGGTTAAACTTAATGAGCCTAGGACATTTAAGACCCTTCAAGAAAAGATGTGATTTCCAGCACCAACTATTCCAGAATGATTATAAAAGTGGAACCACTGAATTCTGCTTTGTGGACTTTCATAAAGGACAATGATATCAGGTTTCTCACCAACTGTGACATTCTCCTTTCTTCTAATTCTTTATAAAAAGTGTTTCATAATGATTAGATTTAAAAAAAAAAACTTTGGAAATGTCCCCTATAGGAGGCATTGAACCCTAAGTCAGAGAAGACAGATCTGAATTAGGTAACTTCGTTCAACAAGGTTATTAGCTTTGTAACACAGATCAGAATTAATGTTATTTTAGGTGTCTCTGCTGAGTGGAAAATCTTTGGCCTTTCATTTCATTCTTCCCTTGTTAGGAAACTGAGCCTTAACTCAAAGAGTCTCTCTAATTATCTATTAAGCATCAGGTGCCACTCCTAAAGGAGCTTGCTTTCGTCCAAGTGTGCATTCTCTTGGACACCAAGACATTGTTTTTCCAAGGAACAGGAGTTTCTCCAAGGAGCTGACTATTACATCTTGTGGAGTTTGAGTTGACTTCCCAGGTTATTTTCCCAGAGATTTGATGGAATAACTGAGCCTGTGTCCATTGAGATTTGTAATAAATAAGCTTAGATAGGAGCTTTCTCATTTAAATACTCAAGGAGTATAGAAATAGATATACAAGGAGTACATACAAAGTACACTCAAAGAGTGTACTCCTCATTTGGGGCTGCCACTTGAGCTACTAGTGGGACATGTAGTCTTGTCCAACCGACATCTTACAGGTTTTCTCTGTCTTGGGTACGTCAGTGGCCTACAGACAAATTCATCATTCTACCACTAATGACAATGACTACCCACCCATGATTTCTTATACTGTGTGATTTCTGTCCACGCCTTTCCATCCGTCTTCTGCAGGAGACTTTTCTAATGTGTTAGAAGCCTTCATCTTGATCAGGGGTTATTAACCTGAGGGTCCATGAATTTTACAAGAAATATTCGAAGTACTTCCATACCATTTAACTGGATTCCTTTGTAATCTTATGCATTTTATTTTATGCATTTAAAAGCATTATTCCTGGAGACTGTCCATAGGCTTCTCAGACTGCCACACTGGATCCATGACATAAGAATAGGTTAAGAACTCCCGTTAAGCTATTTTCCATTTGCGGACACCAGTGCAGCCCTGCGGCTAGCCATCTGCTTTACCTCACACTAGCTTATATCCATCTGTAGAAGATATGGCCTTGGTAAGAGCTTTTATGCCACCTCTCATGATAAAGTCATTGGTGACAACATTCTGCTTTCTCGCCCATTCATTTGCTGAACTAATTGAAATGAAAAAAAAAATTATTAACAGTGGAAGAACTTAGAGTGAGCCTCTTATGTTGTTCATGTTGGACTGAAAATTTCATTCCTGCAGTTGATAATTAGATCTACCTGGTTTATTTTGCAGATTGATATTCAGAATTTTAGTGAGAATTGTTTTATACTTATTAGGTTTGTTTTAACTCAATCAATTTAGGTTCATTGATTTAGAGCTGAAATGGATCTCAGGGGCAACCTAGTCCAACCCCTTCATCTTACAGATAAGGAAACTGAGGTTCATGGCAGTCAGATAACCTGCCCAGGGTCATTGAAGAGTATTCATCAGAACCGTGATTTGATTGATAGTGAGTCTTCTGATTCCAGAGACAGTTCTTTCCGTTGTGCTATGTTGGGTTTGCCTTTATTCCTACTCCCCTTTCCTCTAAAAAGGAAAGATGACAATCACTTAAAGTGTCCATATCTGGTAGGTTCTAAGGTATCTAGTATAGGGTAATAAAACTTGTCCAGGTTGATTCTGGGACTGTTTCCTCAGCTCGTTTTTGTCCGCTCCATTAGGCAGAATGTAATCCTCTGAAGGTCACCCAAGTGGTGGGGGCACTCTGGAAAGCCAGCTTGTAGGGCTGAGGGCACATTTGATCATGCATGGCTTTGCTCCTGATTCCCATCTCTACGACATGGGGCTGTTGTGAGAACAAATCACTCTGACCTGACAGCTCCCCAGGCAAGGACATTTTATCTTGCTATAGAAAGGAAAGACCTTGAAAGTAATGGGGACAACTGGCCCCAGCAACAGTTCTACCCGTTAAAAATGTAACCAAATAGATGTTCTTGATATCATTAATATCGATATTTTCATTATGCCATTATCATATTGTTAATTTCAAGAAAGTGATTTTCCAAACATTTCTGAGGTAGGCAAAGGTTATACCTTTCTCCCTTGCCTTGAATCAGGTTGGTCTAAGGATGGCCAACATCTCTAAGGAAACTATACCCGCATGGTAAGATTTCCTTGCTTAAGATTATAGGACAGGAGTAGGGTTGTACATTGCAAATGCCCTAAGTGACAGGCAAGTGGCAGGGGGCCCTAAAAGATATGGACCAGGTTATGGAGTCAGAGAACCTTGACCATGTCCCAGCTGTGTTAATCTGGGCAGGTCACTTGGTTTCACTGGGCCTTGGTTGCCTCATCTGTAAAATAAGAAAGCTGGATTACGTGGCTTCTCATATCCTGTCCAGATCTAAATCTATAATTCTATTAATATCATAGCCCCATTCCACTCTCTAAAGGTATAGAGTACAGGCAATTTGCATGCCAGTGCTGATAGAAGGGGATCTCAAATCAGCTGATTCCTACACTGAATCATAAGATCATGGAAAGAAAAGAAAACAAGGTGACAGAAAACAAGTTCACAAGTTTTTTTAGAAGAGCAAAGGTGTGAGGAGGGTGGAATTGGGGATTGGGGTACAAATAAGAGCAGTGATTGGGAACGGGGGGATGGTCTACATTTTGAAAGAAGTTTGAGTAACTCAGGCTTTTTATTGAATTTTTCCAATCGTTTTGGCAATAGGATTGATGATTGATAAGGAGTGTGGCAAGCTGCACAACCATCACCTTAATGAAATTGGCTTCCTCTGAAGTGGAACCAAGGCCCCCTCCTAAAAACTTGCCATGGCACCTGGGTATGTGCTGTAAAGAGAATTTGACCATAAATTTTAAAGATTTGTGGACTGGAGCCAATTTGTAAAACATTTCGGATTCGTCAGTGATCTTTTTAAAATGCAGCCTCACAGATGCGGTGTTATAATGAGCAAATGCATACAGCTCAGCATTCAAGCACCGACTTTATGGGCCTGAAAGTCTGTCATTTCCTTCTGAGAAAAAAAAATTCCTATTATAAAACTCCGTGTTTACCTAATAAATGATTTATAGTGGTATATGATTATGTTCCAACTTTTATTAGTACTTTAGCTGCACAGCATGTACATATGTGTACATGCTCACCACTTGGCAACAAGGCCCCGTATAAATCTCCTGAATAAATCCATACGTGTGTTGTTAATGTACACCTGCCCGTGTATATTTGTGATAGATGGTATTTTTCTTTGCTCCTTTATGATGATTGATCTTCGTCTCACAGTGGCTTTTATAGTGAGATGGAATGATGCTTTTTCTCTCTCTGGGGTATTCAGTGGAAACATTCTTAACGGCTCCAGGTGGTCAGACATTGCAACTAGCGCTGTGTTTAGACCCACTTCTCATGCATGTCTGTGACTTTGATGCTTGGTGCTGAATGGCATCCAGACGCAGAGGGACTAAAAGGTGGACCGATACGGCACATCTTGGATGTGTGATATGTTGGAGCCCAGATCTGCTCAAGTACAAAAAGGAGTCTGTTTGGTTTAGAGGTAATTTGAATTCTTCTCTTCCGCTAAATATTGGCGTGATCTTGACCGAGTCCCTGTGCTTCTCTGAACCAATTACCCAATTACTTCAATTAAAATGAAGGCGGTTAAACTAGTCATCCAAAGATTTAGAACTGGAAAGGATCTCATGGCTACCCAGTGCCCCCCAGCTCAATTTTTTTCAGGTGTGGAAAATAAAGACCTCAGCGGTCCCTTTCAGATTAAAAATCTGTGATGCCAGAGGTTCCCTGATGCCTCGCTGTAGCACAGATGTGACCCAGGGTCTTTTGAAGGCTCTGATGATGTGACATAAGCATCAGCAAGGACTACTAAGCTGGGAACATTTTCAGCTGACTCATTGATTTTACCATCACAGGACCAGATCATCTCGGTTCAGATCAATTGTAGAATCCTAACCCCAATGAAATGACGGCTCCTTGATTTACATCATTCTGCTGGGATTGTACGAATTCAACCATTTATCTGATGATGAATTTAGAGCTATGAGTGATCCCCAAAGACTTCTGGGCCAAACTCTTCACTTTACCAAAGAGGAAAATGGCATTTTTCTGCCAGGGAAGTTGGTACTACCTTTCCCTCCAAGGGGACCTTATTGCTATTCTGCACTTACTTCTGTTGTAGCTATTATTGTACATACGATCTCCCCCATTAGAATGGAAACACATTAAGGGCAGGGACTTATTTTAGTTTTTCTTTGTATCCCCAGAATTTAGCAGTGTCTGGCATGCAGTTTTAATGAATGCTTGTTGATTAAGTGATTTGCCCCCGGCCATGTGGGTCATAGTTGGGCTTTCAGGTCACATCCCGTGATCCCAAGCCTAACATTCTTTTCCTCCGTGTTGAGCTGCATGTAAGGGAGAGCCAAATAGTTCATTTGCAGCTGAGGGCCATGATGAGGAATTTGGTAGTTCCCCGTGATACCTGAGAGGTGATCTTGTACCCCTTTTCAGGCAAAGAAGAACCTGTAGCTGGTCAATAGCCGTGTTTGCTGGCCAGACGTGAAAGACTGTGGCACTGAGGGAAAGATGAAAAAATCAGGTGATTTGTGGACAAAGGGACCAAAAAAGGAAGCAAAGAGGATAATTTCTTTAAATATGTATGTACAATATACAAATGTACAAATACACACACTCGTAGATAAAACAGAATTCACAATTCCAAATATGTTTCTCCTTTTTGTCCCTTACATACTGAAATATTTGTATTTGTTAGTAATCTTTAAGTGCATTATGTATACCTATATACATTATATATAGATATATAAAAATGTGTGTATGTATGTGCATATATACATGTGCACAATATACCTATATAGGCACGTATGCATACATATATACATACACATATGCATGCATACATGCACACCCATATAGATGTGTATATGCATATATATAATATATATATGTACATATATATGTATATATATATGTACATATATATGTATATATATATATATATGCTTCCTATGAGGGAATTCCTACCACCAGAGCAAATACAAGCTTGCTCATTACTTTGTGCAGTTAAGTCAATAAAAGGAGCATTGGCTTTGGAATTAGGGGCGCTGGGTTCCAGTCCTGCCTTTTTCAGTTACTATATCCATGACCTTAAGCAAGTGGCTTTTCCCTTGTGCACCTCAGTTTCCTCATAGATAAAATAGATTGAACTCAATGGCTTCTAAACTTCCTTCTAGCTTTAAATCTGTGATTCTATGAGCCTTGGGACCTGCCTGAGACACATAAAGGTTAAGTGACTTATCCAGTGTCACCTACCTAATATATGTCAGTAGCAGGACTTGAAAACAGGTCTTTTGATCCCAAGCCTAGAATTTAATCTGCCAAGCTTTACTACATCAATATGAAATTAATCGAATTCAAAATAGGAATCCTATCTTGAAATTAGAATAAGAAAAATGAAGACAGAAACACGGATAGAGAGAAAAATGACAAGCTCATTTTGGCCTTTTAAATGCCACAGAATCAAGACTTTATGTTTTATGTTATCATTCCAGCTTGTTTATCACTTAATAGTAACACTTCCGATGAAATTATAGGCATATTTAAATGAGCCAATATAATGTAAGGAGCAATTTGAAAATGGGGTAATAAATTAGCCAAAGATATAGAAATCCCATTAAAAAAGTGACACATTTTGAAAAATGGTCACCTTGAAATAGTACTCTTTTGTTTCTTAAAGCTCAATACCTTTGGCTTGCTATTGGAAATTACTTCAAAAGAAAGAAAGGAAGGAAGGAAGGAAGGAAGGAAGGAAGGAAGGAAGGAAGGAAGGAAGGAAGGAAGGAAGGAAGGAAGGAAGGAAGAAAGGAAGGAAAAAGAGATAAAGAAAGAGAAAGAAGGAAAGAAAGGAAAGGAGGGAGGAAGGGAAAAACTAAGGGAGAAAGGAAGACCAAAATCATCTAATTAACAAGATTTATCTTCAGCATTTCTCCTCTTCTCCATTTGCCATCTCTATCCTTCCTTCAACCCTCTTTCCAGATTCATATTTAACTTTCTGTGTCCCCTGACTGCCCATGTTTCCTCAAAACTGCCTTCTCATTGCTCCCCAAATGCAGCAGTCCACTTCCCATGTCTGTCCTCTATGCCTGGCATGAACTCCCATCTCTACTCTTCTTAAACCCTCTAGTTTGCTTGAAGGCTCAGCCTAAGTGCCTACATGAAGCCTTACCTGTACCTTCCCAGTCCCCCCAGACATTTACTTTGTCTCTCCCTACAGAATTCTAGCTTCTTGAGGGCTGGGGCAGGGGATCTTTGCATTTCTCTCTCTATTCCCTCATAGCTAGCACAGTTTTTGGCATATTGTACTGCTTGGTTATCACTTCTCAACTGGTGTCTTATTGATCAGAGCTCCCCACTTCCCTGGACCGTGGTGTAATGTGATGCAGACCCCTTTTTACCTCTTCCCTATTACCAGAGCTATTCTACCTCTGATAATTAATATAAGTCCCCTTCTAGTTAAGAAAGAATATACTGTAGCCCATTGAAAATCCATGTCTCATTATGAAATCTCTCCAGAACTGATGTGAATGGTGGGAAATACAGGACTAGGAGTGGGAAAAAGATTTCTTTTTCAAAGAGGGATTTTGGTAACCCTCCAATCACATTTCGCAAGTAGCTCCTACATTTGGCTGTGGAAGCAGCTGACCCTGTATCTGTTTATATTAATCATTTTTAAAATGAGAGGGAGTGTTTTAGGGGTAGAGAGACTTCATCTTAAAGCCCAGCTCAGGTGTTCTTCCTACATAAGACCCTTACATATTCCTTCTGTTGTAATCACTTTCTCCCTTTTGAAAGTTATTTTCATTACTTCACGTATATGCTGTAGATCTGGATAGATATATGTGTGTATAAATCTATGTGTCTGTATGAATGTTACATCATCTGCCCAGCCATTCACTACCCACCACCTCCAGCAGAATGTAAGGTCATGGAAAACAAGGACGGTCTCGTTTTATCTTTGCAGGCCTTGAAACATGCCTGGTAATTAGTGAGCATTTGGGGCCTTATCGTGTAGTGAAAACAGCATTGGATTGGGAGTCAGCAACACAGGGTTCTACTCATCAGCTGCATGATTTTGGCCAAGTGCCAACGCCTCCTTAAGCCTCAGTTTCTTTGTGTATAAAATGAGAAAAGGGGGCAGCTAGATGGTGCAGTGAGTGGAGCACCAGCCCTGGAGTCAGAACCTGAGTTCAAATCCAGCCTCAGACACTTGACACACTTACTACCTGTGTGACCTTGGGCAAGTCACTTAACCCCGATTGCCCTGTCTTCCCCCCTCCAAAAAACCCCAAAAATAAATACAATGAGAAAAGAAATACTTTTAAAGTGGATCTCACAGGATCATGGTGAGAAAAGTGCTTTACAAAGCTTAAATGCTACACAAATATAAACAATTGCTATAAAGGAAGGGAAGGAGGGGTGGGAATCAGGAGACTGAGGTCCTTTCTGTAAAACTTCCCAAAACAAAGCAACACTCTCAGATGACTGCCTCCTATCCATTCCACTCCTATGTACAGAGTTCCTTGTAAGTTGTTTTCCTTGTTAGAATGTGAGCTCCATGAGAAGTTTTTTGCCTTTCTTTATATCTTCAGTGCTTGGCGCTGGGCCTCTCCTTTGACACTTAAGTTACCAACCGAGTGACTGTGGATAAATCCCTTTACCTTAAATCACTTTCCTCCCCTAAACTGAGGTGGTAAGTGCTTAATGGATGTTTATTGATGGACTGGCCTGTGCATAGAACTGGCCTCTGATAAAATTTGGGAAGAAGTTTCTTTATAGTCAGGAGGGGCCAGACCAACTTTGAGACTCTTTGTCCCAGCAGCTTTTTGGAAGGCTAGAGAAGAAAGCTTTCTGAGGCTGGGGCATGGAGGTGAATAGGAGCCTCCGCCTCTACGTAAGGTAATGAGATGGGAGCAATCTAAAGGGAAAAATTATTGATTTAATTAGAAGTGATAAGGAAATAGAATCCAGGATCAGAGGTCATGGAGGTGCATTCTTCCCCTGGAAATGGTTGTCCTTGTTCCCACATAGGGAGGGAGAGCTGGCCACCCCAATTAGAAGTAAATAGAATGTTGTTTATAGAAAATTTAATTAAATCCTAAAGTTTACCTTTGTTTAGGAATTATTTTGTAGGTTTCAGGGACACTGTTCTACCTTGTTTTACTTCTCTCTTTTACGTCTAGAGCCTGTTTTTAAAAATGCAGGGCAGCCATTTGAACAATGAGTTTGATAGGGGGATTTTCCCTCTTATCAAGGTTTGCTGTGCCCTCCCTGATGATTATATAAATCAAGAGAAATCAGCAGTGATGATCATCAATCCCCCCTCAATGGGGATGTGACCCATGCCCAGGAAGCCCTGATTTATGGGGGTGACGGAATCCTTGCATGTTTCACCAGAATCGGTGTTTCACGGTGTTTAGGTAATTGATTAAATGAAGCAAATATTTGAGTTACTGTCTGAATCAGGGCCAAGAATTAAAAAAAAACTACCAGTTTTTTGTGTTGTACAGGGTATGTGTTGGTTGGAGGGATGGGTTTAGGGGGGGAAAAAAGAATGACAAAGCTTAAAAATAGTACGCACTATTAACTGTTTTGAGAGGAAGGAAAGGATATTTTTCTCCTTTTGTGTAGTACAAATGTAGTTTGAATACTGTTCAACTTCTGTTGTTATTCCTGGTTCCACACTGAATTATGAAAATACTTGCTCTGGCAAAGACCGTGGTAGAATTTTGCTTGTTTTTTTTCCATTGCAAAATAGACCTATTTTCCATCAGTCTTCATGCAAAAGAAACATCTGTATGCAAAACTACTGTCATTCAATTTCTATCTGATGTTACAAGAGTCCTCTAGTTGGAGGAACAGGCAGAATGACGAGAAGGCCACCTTGCACTTCTATGGCTGTAACATGTGTGGGAGGTTTCTCTTGTCTTTGTGACCCTTTAAAGAGCCATTTAAAACTATCTACTAGTGTCCTTGTCCAATATCTCCTTTTGGTGTGACAAGGACTGTGGGGTCTTGGGACTATGCCAGTACTGTGCAAGATCTGACCAAAATGGAAAAAGCTTTAAGTATGGACCTCTTGATCAACTAGATATGTATCACTGAAGAACCTATAGTGTATAGGGTCATATGTTCAGAGCTAGAAGGGATCTTAGAGGGTGGCTCATTTTGAGGAGAGGAGAGGAAGGGGAAGAATGGAGGGGAAAAAAAGAAAAAAAGGAAGGAAGAAAAGGAAGAAAGAAATGAAGGAAGGAGGGAGGAATAATGGAGGGCAGGACAGAGGGGAATATAGATGCAAGGAGGGAGGGGAAAAAAGAAGGAAAGGAGAGTACAGGAGAGAGAGGAAGGAAGGCTGGATGGAAGGTGCCAGGCACTGTGCTAAGCTTGAGAATACAAATAAAAATGAAAAGAAACAGTTTGTAGCCTAGAGAAGCTCTCATTCTAATGGAGACAAACCATACACAAAAGGGAGCTGCAAAGGGAAAAGAGAGGAGAAAAGTCCTTGTGTAGGATTATTTATTTGAAGTTCAGAAAGTCAGAAGTAAGGCCAGAAAGGGAATGAGGGCAGCATGGCCAGAGCCTCTTCATAAAATGGAGGCTCCAGGAGGAAGTGACCAATGGGGGCTGGAGGGTGCAAGACCGGTCATCACAACCCCCGAAGTCCAGAGGAGGGAAATGCCTTGCTCACTGTCACACAGGTAAAAAGTGACGAAGATGGAATTTGAACTCAGTTCCTTTGACTCCCAATCAAGTCATCTTTCTGTTGTGCACAAAGTTGCCTTTTTATCAGCTTGGCCTCAGAGTGATACTTTTTTCAACTATAGTTGCTCTTAAAGAAGATTGCCTAAGGCATAGAGAGGTTAACGCATAGAGCAGTTGAGATCTGCATGCGTGAAGGACTTATCCTACTAGGAAAATTGAACTCTTAAAGTGGAAATGAAAGTAAAAGGTGCCATAAAAGCTTTCTGGTTCTGGGTCCCCCAGTTTATAAGGTGGGAGGTGTCCAAGGACCACTCAGATGGCCTGGCCCTTCCACCTCCTATTTGATGCATGAGCTACCACTTATTTGGAGGGGGGTTTCTCCCCACAATTCTTTGCTTTTCCAGATGGATGGACACATAGCCGGTTGCAAAATGGGCTTCCCCATGTGGGTTGAACAGAGCACAGCACACTGTTAGCATTGATGAGAAGACAACCCTAAGACGCTGGACACATTGTTTCTCCTAAGATTGCTCCTCCATCTCCTAAGATTGCTGCTCCACATTGTTTCTCAAAGAGATCCTGTTGGTTTTTTTCCATAGAGTGACTTTGGATATGATTCATCTGGTAACCAAGCGCATGCAGACACCAAGCACCTTTTAAAACAAACCTACCTCAGTGCATTGTATAAAAACATTTACTTGTCTAATGATTCTCCTTCAGGCTATTCCACAGATTCATCTTTCAAAGGAAAATCAATGGGGTGAAGGGAAAGACACAGGCCTCTCTCTGTGGGTCTTTTTTTCTCTCTTTCAGCTGGAGAGATTTGAGTGATTCCAGCTGCCATCATCAGGAACAATGGCTGGGCAGCTAAAACAAAGGACTCCACACTGATTGATTGTGCATAAGTAAATGCTGATACTATGAAGCCTTGTTCTTTTAACCAAGCAACATGAGATATAACAGCCACATCTGTACCCCTCAGGATGAACCCTTCAGGGAAGAAGGAAGCGTGTCAGTCAGAGAAAGGCATTGATACCATACCTCTGAAAGGAACAACGACAACCAAAAGTGGAGTGTTTGAATAGCACATAAATAATAGGGCTTCTGTCAAGGGCATGCTAGAGGTTAACGATTTTCTGTTTTCAAATGTTTCAGTTTTAGGCATTCCAAAAAAATATAGGGAATGGAACAGAGAGGCAGGGCACCTCTAGACCTCTATCATGTACAGGCTGGGCATTGCCACTTAGCCTAAAGGTAAGAAGAGGTTAAGTCAGTATACCTAAGTGGGCTACACTTGTCAAGGAGCTGCATCCAAAGAAAACGGAATGCTTTTATAGTCCTTTTCACCGTCTGGCACCACGAGGAAGGAGAAATTTCGGCTTGGCACCCTTGATAATCCCAAGTATCAAACTCCTGGGAACCCCAGGCCCTCTAAGATGCATCACTCCCAGGCCCCAAACGCTGTCTTTACCTTCCTCCTCGACCCTGCCATGTTCCCATGCCTGCAATCTATTGAAATTCACACATTATGAGTTCACCTCATTCAAGCATTTTTAAAAGTCCATTATGCGACAAATGAGGCAGCTACGTGATGCAATGCATACAGCACTGGGGCTGAAGTCAGGAAGACTGATCTTTCTGAGTTCAAATCTGGCCTCAGAAACTTCCTAGCTGTGTGACCCTGGCCAAGTCATTTTACCTTGTTTGCCTCATCTGTAAAATGAGCTGGAGAAGGAAATGGCAAACTACTACAGTATCTTTGCCAAGAAAACCCCAAATGGGGTCATAAAGAGTCAGACACACCTGAAATGACTGAACAGCCAAATTTAATATACACTTAGTATACGCTTATTCGCATTTTATCTTCTAGAGTAGAACGTGAACTCCCAGAGGGTAGTAAGGACATTCTTGTCTTTATGTTTATCTCACCACTTAGAGCAGCATCTGTCACATTTTGTTGTTCATTCGTTTTCAGTCACGTTCAACTCTTCATGACCCCATTTGGGGTTTTCTTGGCAAAGATACTAGAGTAGTTTGTCATTTCCTTCTCCAGCTCATTTTACAGATGAGGAAACTGAGGCAAACAGGGTTAAGTGACTTGCCCAGGATCATGCAAGTAGGAAGTATCTGGGGTTAGATTTGAATTCAGGTCTTCCTGACCCCAGGCCCTACTTTATCATCTGTGCCGCCTAGCTTCCCATATACCAGATCTAAGAATAGAATAAGCATTTGTATGTGTCAGCCACTATACTTTACAAATATCATCTCATTTGATCCTTACAACAACCATGGGAGAAAGGTGCCATTATTATCCCCGTTTTACCATTGAAGAACTTGAGGCAAACAGGGGTTAAGTGATTTGCTCAGGATCACACAGCTTAGTGTGTCTAAGGCTGGGTTTGAACTCAAATCCTCCTGATTTCTTACCTACTGCCCAGCACTCCATCCATTCAGTTGCTTCTAATATCCAGTGTAAATGAAGGCAATTGGAGAGGGGAGGGCTGAACCAAGAGGAGGGGGTGGGGCAGTCTGGGAAAGGGCTCCTGCAGAAGAAAACCAGCAGGAATAGGTAAGGAGGGATTTCAACACTAGAAGAGAGGACAAAGTCGAGAGGTAGCCTGTTGTGTACAGAGAACAGCAAGGAAGTTGGTGTAGCTTGATTATAGAGGGAATGAGAGCAAAGTACAGGATAACAAGAAAGTTAGGGAGACACATCGTAAAGAGCTTTAAATGCCAAACAGATGATTATGTGTTTAATACTGAGGTAATAGGGAGCCATGGGAGGTTATCAAACCTGGGGAGGGTGATATAACCAGACCTTCATATTAGGAAAAAGGTGACATGTATTCTAGTAGACAGACTCCAGATCATGAACTCAGAATGATCATAGTGTACATAATGCCACAGGTTTATTATTTATTTATTTAATATTTTTAGTTTTCAGCATTAATTTTCACAAGAGTTTGAATTACAAATTTTCTCCCCATTTCTACTCTCCCCGCCCCA
>JAQQSZ010008039.1:0-13151 GCA_028646595.1 Phalanger gymnotis | reverse complement strand
TATGTAGTATGAATGCAAATCGAGGCACACTTCATTCTCGCCTTTTTTCCCCTCCACTTTTTTTTTCTTCTGTCTTTTGTATTTGTTGTTGGGTCCTGGTTTTTTTTTTTGATTCTGTTTCGTCTTTCTCACGAGTCATGAGAAAATGTATAAATTAATTCAATGCCTAGTTATACCTGGAAGTTAAAAAAAAATACAAAGAAGTAATATACTTCTATTTGGTTGAGATAGACCTATAAATGTTCTTCCTTTCCTCAACAACCTTAAAACAAGATGCAAATTTTTAAAAAAAATAACCTTGTGGCATCTTTGAAGCATGTGAACATGAAATAGCTTCTTGGTCTTTTCATGAGATATGAAATCTTTCACATTTATTAAATTTCTGTTATTTAAAAAAAAAAAGAAAGAAAGGGTGAGACTTTCCTTCTTCCTCTTTTTATGTGCCAGGCTTACTGAGTTTTGTATTAGTCACACGGAATTGGTCTCCTCAATAGGATGCACTTTTCTCTGAGCAAAGGGATTGTTTCCTTTTTATCATTGGCCTCCTAGCACCCAGAGCAGAGCATGGCAAGTAGTAGGCTTTTAATAAATGTTTTTTGACCAATTTAGTGCTTTTAAAGATGTCATAGTCTTTTCCTCAAGGAAATTAAAGAATAGCATTGCTCTGTCCAGATTGCTGGAGTTGGCTGAGTCTTGTGATTAAGGCATGTTCTCAGCAGGAGAAGCTGAAGACTTTTAGCCCATCTCCTTATTAACACACCCACTCCCTCATTAATTGTTCCCAATCAGGGTTGATTTCCACCTGTCAGGGGCAACTCCTTTTCCAAAGTATTTATGCTTTCACTCATCTCCATGCTTTGGTCTTTGGTTGTGGAAAGAGACCACTGATCATCAATTTATTGATTATAAGCTAGCCTAATTAGTAAATAAATTATTAGTTATCCAGAAACTCTGTCTTTCAGGCCTTTCATTTATCTCATCTCCCCTAAAACATGTTCTCCATCCCTGTCCAACTGATACACTCCATTCTAAACAAAGCCCTCTTTCTCCATTCAGGCACTACCAACATTCTCGAAGGTATGGTGTATATCTATGCCATTAATTCTCTCTCTTCCCAATCATCCCTTTAAGGCCTGCAGTGGTTTCACAGGATCATATGATTCCAGATCTAGAGATGGGAGGGACCTCAGAGAACATCTGATCCAATCCCCTCATGTTATAGACACGATTTGCACAACCTCATGCACAAGATTTTAGATTGAGAGTTGCAAGGATATCAGAGGTTATCTATCCAACCTACTTAATTTATACATGAGGAAGCTGAGGCCCAGAGAGAAGTGACTTGCTTAGGGTCACACATAGGATTCTGGTGCTGAAAGGGATCTCAGAGGCTGTGTGATGAAAACTTCTCATTTGACTGATCTGGGAATTGAAGCTAAGAGGCCTTAAGTGACTTGCTCGTGGTTACACACATCATCAGTGAGAAAGGAAGGCTTTGAGCCTGGGCCTCTTTGACTCTAAATTCAAGCTCCGTACATTCTACCACAAAATGGCCCCATTGTCAACTCCTACTTCCTCTTTCTATGTCCAGGTAAGGAGTGTTGTTGTCAAAGACAATGTCTAATTTGGTAACTCCAAGGTGAGGGGAAATGGGAAGGAGAAAAATAGAACAAGCCCATTTACTTCTGGGAGGTAAGCTGAAACAACACTTTCCAGGGAGTCTTGTTCCCTTAAACCTCATCTTGTCTCATTCTCTATCTTCCCCTCTCCAGCAAATGTAACCCTTTCTCTTGACAGGCAGTAAGGGCTCAACAAATGAGTTTTTCTAGAGTGAATTGACTTAAGAGCCAATGAACAAGGAACTGATACCTCAGATTTTGGGGCACATCATCAACTCAGCACTTTCCCAAATTTTTTCAGCCTAAGCAGTCTTTGCTAATTGTTAGAACTCTTCCACATAGAGTATGTTTTGAAGATTGTCTTCCCTCATCTGTCCCCTGCAAGACCTTGGAATGGGAAATTGACCAAAATACCCTCTTGAAATTGACATCAACTCTTTTCTAACCACAGCAGACTTACTGTCAATGGCTCTGGTGTTTTGAACCTGGTCACCTGGCAGCAAAGTACAACTGGGCTCAAGTGTTCCATTATTCTGTTTCCTTAGTACAGTAGTTGTAGGAAGAAGGAGCTTTTCTGGGAAGGAATCACCCTGACTCAGGTTTTATACACAGCCTGCTCTTTGCTCTTTGATAAACCTACCTGATGCATTGATGCCTATGACAACCCTCAGATATGTGGAGCTTAGAGAAAAGGAGATGATGCATTCCCATGAGACTCTGGGAGACAGAGTGTATTCCTGAGAACCACAAGGTGGTAGAAGTACCATGTCACCATAGGCGCTCTCTGATGCATAAATGAGTATTATTGGATTTACTTCTTTCCATGATAGGATGCCTACAAGAGATTCTTATCATCCTTGTTGCTGAAATGGTGATTTTTATATCTGTTACTATCTCATAACCTAAGCTGCTGTGTAAATACTTTCAAATCTCACATATCAGCCAGAGGCAAAGCTGGGATAAAGGAAGTGATGCCTTCAGGATAGAGTGTTGTGTAGACAGGAAGCCAGAGAATTCAGTTCAGGCCAATAAGGATCTACTGAGTGCTTCTAGAGGGATCTTTCCATCTAGGGGAAGTTCTTTTTCCTTTAACATCAAAAACCCCAATCCTTACTACTGAAGACAATCTCTACAGCTGTAGCCTCACTTACTCTTCTGACTTTGTATACTGCCAGGGTTATTGGTTCATTTTTACTAACCTTGCACACCTGGGAATATTTACTCGCTGCCTGATTTCACAATGGTCAGGTCTAAGTCACACTTTTGATATTTCTTTCACAAATTTCCTTCAAAACTAAAATCACCCATATTTTTACATGTATTTTTCTCAGAATATTGCTCTTGTGAGTCAGTGATATCAATGTCTTACCCACTCAACTGGTACACTGAAGGCTGAAACCAACTAAGTGGTGTCTCTACTGCTATGAATTGTGATCCTATATAAGATGACCTGTGCTGTTATGAAGAGTTTCATAGGTAATTTTCATTGATGATTTAGCCTGAATTCCCATTTGCCCTGAAGAAATTCATTACTCACTTTCTGTGATAAATTTAGAACTTCATTTAGCTCCAATCTTTTCCCCTTAATGAGTAAACTGTCCCACAGGTTAAAATCCAACAGAAGTAGACTCTGGAATTAATCTGAGGGTAATATTAGGAGTTGCATACAAGAAAGCAGCCTCAGAGTAACCATGAAATGATGGTACTATTTGATGTCATTAAATGATGACATTTGAAGCATTTTTCCTTGTCCTAAACTTTTAAGTAAACTGTAGTAACCTGTTTTAATATAAGATGTCAATGAGAGACTGCTATGTCTCTTAATTGCAATTAATTAGTCAACAAGAGTTTATTATGGTCGACTTTCAATTCAACAAATATTTATTGATGACCTACTCTGTGCCAGGCAATTTGTGCCAGTCGCAGGGACTTTTGGAAATGAAGGGTTATTTCTGAGGGACAACAAGCATGTAAATTATACTACTATGTGCTAAGACTAATGAGGTAGGATATAACTAAAATGTGAAGGGCCTTCCCTTGGTTAATTCTTTCCCATTTATTCTGTACATAGCTTGATCATATGTATTGGTTTGCTGTCTCCCCCCTTAGAGTTGGAGCTCTGTGAGGGCAGGAATGGTCTTTCACTTCTTTTTGTATCCCAGCCCTTAGCACAGTGCCTGGCATATTGTAGGAACTTAATAAATGTTTACTGGTGAATTGTGTTATTGTTATATTATTGTTACATTATTGTTACATCTTATTAAATTATATTATTATGTTATTATATTAAATTATATTATTATTAAATGCTTACTGATTAATTGTATTATGTGTAGGCAGGGTTGAAAGGCCTTTAGATGATAAACAGAGGTGTCTGTATTTGATCCTAGAGGTACTGGGGAGCCACTGGAGTTTATGGAACAGATTTCTTGACCAGTGCTTTTGGAATATCCCTTTGGCTGCTGAGTGGATGATGGATTAGAGAAGGGGAAAAAGCTTATATAGAGAGTCTAGTCAAGAGGCGATAGAAATGGTCCAGCTGAGAAATGATGATGTTTTCTGAGTGAAAAGGCAGTGGATGCAACACATTCTAAGGAGTTGAGGACAAAACTTAGCAACTGATTGGATTCGGGGTTTGAGAATGGGGATCATGAGATAGAGCCAGTGACCATGACAAAGTTCTTGAAGATTTTCCTTCTTCTTCCGTCCCGTCACACCTTGGAATGGAAAGTAGAACAAAATATTCTGAGGAAAATAACATCAGTTTCTTGGTGGGAAGGCAAGGAAGTTCTTCACAAACGTTTATTGACTGTTTCAAATTTAAATAAGACTCAATCCCTAATAAGTAGTCAAAGGATATGCACAAGCAATTTTCCTTTCATTTATTTATTCATCTTCTATGTTCATTTAAAAAAAAATTTCAGTTCAAAATACTCTGACTCCCTTCAGCCTGTCCACCACCAGCGATATGATATCAATTGTGCATGTGAAGACTTGTAAAATACAGTTCCAGGACCAGGGGAACCAAAAGAACCATTAAGTACCCCGCCCGGACACCTGAGAATGGGGAAGGGGAGGGGGGGCACCACAAGGTGTCTCGGCGGGCCTTCCCAGCCATACCCAGGCCTGTTCACGGAGCCGACCTACGGATTGGGGGCGAAAGGAGAGTCTTAACTGCACAGGGATAAAGTGGGGTACTGGGAGAGGGGCAGTGTGAGAACCTTCGGCAGCAACCCTAACCCACCACGCTCAACTGAACGGGCGGGTTCTTAGCCGGGCAGGGATTCCGCTAACCCCGCTCTGAAGTCACATCCGGATGCGGGGCTTACCTCAGCCAATGAAACACCAGCACTAACCTTGGAGAGGCGGGGCAAACCAAAGGATGCTGGACAGTGAGGGCCCTGTGGCCGTAGTCGGGGAGGGGGGCTCGCCTTCTGAGCCCTGGCTGGGCCCCAGAGGGCCAAGGCCCTGCGCCCTGACCGCTCAGGATACGACCTGAGGTCAGTGAGCCAAGGGAAAGACCCTGATTTTTCACCACCTGGAGAGGGGCCTGGGTGAGAAGGGGAGGGAAAACAGGCCCAGTGATGCAACACGACCCGGAAACAGACCCTGGTAACCCCTGTAGGTGCAGTGTGGGAAGAGGGGAGCACCTGTAAATTAGGATACGGAGGCGGAGCTCCAGAGCCGAGAGGGGCGGGGCCGAGCCCCAATCTGTCCCCAGGAGGCAAGTCCAGGATGAGAGAAGGCCGTGGGCGGGGCAAGGGAGTCCCCAAAAGTAACCTCATGGAAGGTAGGGTACCCCTTGTCTTTGTAAACACCTTCAGCAGTAAAAGACAGGGAGGAAAGCGCAGGAATAAACGTGGCAGGCGGCCCTAAACGATACTGGGAAAGAAGCCGTTGGAAAAAATGAGAAATTCTGATAATCAGCATAGAGCCCGAGTTGAAATGGTGAAAGTCGGGGGCTGCTTCAAAAAAGAAAACCTAGTGAAACAGCTGCATCATTGGCTGATTTGATCATGTTTTAAGAAGGAAAATCACAAGCCAGAATCACCAATGAAAGAGGACAAAATGGAGGAAAGGATTAGAAACAAGTTTGTCCAGGTATAGGCAAAGGGAGATGATAAAGGGTTAAATATCTGCAAAAATATAAAACACCAGATGAAGAAAACAAATAGAGAATTAAAATAGCCCAATCATACTAAAAGAAATGGCATAAGTGACAAATGAACTGCTCATTGCAGGGAAGCCACAGAATAGATGTATTTACAAATGAATTCTGATCCAGATTTCTTGTAGAAAGTGAGATTCGAACTGGGACCTGAAAGAAGTCAGGGAAGTGTGGTGGAAGAGCACTGCAGTGAGGGGGGGCAGTCCATGAAAATGGCCAGTTGGGAGATGGAGTGTCTTGGGCAAAGACCAGCAAGGAAGAGGGTGTCACTGGATCACAAACTATCTGGAGGGAGTGTATAGGGTGTAGGAAGAATGCAGAGATGGGGGTTAGGCTGTGATGGGCCTTGAATGCCAAGCAGAGGATTCTATATTTGAGCCCTGAGGTGATGGGGAGCCACTGGAACATCTTGAGTGGTGGTAGTGGTGACTTGGTGAGACTCATGTGTGAGGAAGATGTTTCAACAATCCAGCTAGCAGCTGCTGTGAGGGTGTAAAGCCAACAACAACCAGCTCACAGAACACTGCAAGCCCAGTTCCTTTTCATCTGCTTTATTAAGGAAAGCAATGTTAAGGGGTTAACAATCTTACTTTAATCCAGCATACAAATAACATCCACCTATTTCAGGGGAAAAAGCAAGCACCCTGAATTACAGACCAAATGCAATTAATAGTTATCAACATCTGGGTGTACAGCCAGGGAGCTCATTAGAACAGCTGGCCCAAAATCACAGGTCACTCCTGCTGTGGCTCCGATCCCGATCCCGGAGAGAAAGAACGCTAACCTCTGCACTTATATAGCCTGTTCATGGCCAGAGGGCCCCAACATCACCCAGGCTGGGGGTGGAGAAGTTCCCCACCCCCAATATCAGATCAGATACAAATCAATGGAGGGTGGACTACAGTGGGCAGAGACAGACACGTGGCAGGAAGACCCAGCAGCAGCTATTGTTGTATAGTCCAGGCATGAGGTGAGGGGGGGATGTCTGCCCTGAGTCTTCTCCACAAAAATCACCTGCAGTTTCTTGAGGGGCATGTAGGGTAGGTCATTGTCAAATGCATTAGACAGAGGTAAGGAATCAGAATAATGGTTGGGTCTTGCAAAAAGAGAGATTTAGACTTCATGTCAGAACCACTCACGCCAGACTGATTAGAAAAATGCCAAAGGACATTGAAGCCTGGGCTGCCTCTTGTCCCTCCCTCAGGTTGCTTTGTTACTTCAGCTAGTCTGGCTTGCCTGCCCTGTGAGTGGCAGCAGGTTGGCAGTTTAGTGGCAATGGCTGGCCCCTATTCTGCAGGAGTTGCTTCCCCAACTTATGGTTGTGAGAGATGGCTAGGAAGCAGGCTGGCTGTTCTGGAGAATGCTGCCACTCCAAGGCCTCTTGTGTGTTTTTGTGTGTATTGGCAATATTTGGTCAGCTGCTGGTAGTGAGGTGGAAGGTGGGCTCTGTATTTCCAATGATTTCTTCCCTCCATGGTGTTGTGAGGGCTGAGGTGGTGACTTGGGGAGCCTGTTTTTCCAAGGCTCTGGGATTTGGGGCATGAGTCTGTCTCCATTTGGGTCTGTGGAGAGATGCTGGAGGTGATGTGTTGATCTGTTTGCCTCATGCTGCCTCCCATCTATCCCTCAATTACCTTGGAAAGGCTATTGGCACCACTGTCTAAAACAGTTAACAGACCTCCTCAAGCAGAGCACATCCTGGAGGAAAATGACCACACGCTGTTCCTATGATCTGCAAAAGAGTCTTGGGGAGAGTTCCCATGGTAATTCCATCTTCTCAAGTTCTCATCTCAATTGCATTATTATGATGTTTTTGACATTGCCCTTAAATATTTTCCAGAGAAAATTTGGTGGAGGCTATTGATTCCTTAACAGCCCCAAACCCATCATCTATTCAAGGAGGGCTCTTTACTGCCAGCCAGGAATGAATTAGCATTTGTTAAGCCCTTAGTGCTTTGTGTTCTCCACAGACTGTCCTTAATCAGGACTGAAGCCATGATCATTTCCTTCAGGTTGAAGTCAATCATTCTCTAACCAATTTTCCAACTGAAGAGAGATTTTGAATGCCATTAGGGTCCTTTTCTGTGGCAAAGCACTTGGTGCTGATTCTGTTCCAGCTAAGGTTTACAAGGTGGCAAGTGTTAAACCTAAAAGTTGGTTAAAGGAGGCAAAGAAGCTAGGTGATAGAAAAAATTCATATTGCTTATTTATTTATTCATTCCCTTTAAACTTAGCAGATACATGCATGCATGGAGTCACGCCTGAATCTGACTGCCTGAACAAAGGAATGAGAAAACTTAGATACATTATTTTTAGCAGACTCAGCAAGCCTGCGTTACCTCACTTTTATGATCCCTATGTATGTTTAACCATGATAGAAGAAGAGGATTTTCCTTAATGGAATAGGTTTGTAAAGACAAGTGTGTTGACAAAGGGCAGTTGAAACAGCAACCCAGCATTTCTGTGTTTCATTAACATTCCATAACATAGTATATACCCATAGAATATTAAGCGATATGGTCTCTCCCGGGGTTAGGGTCTCATCTTTTAATGGTTAACAGGGGAAAGACTGTCCTTAGATCAGTCTTATCTGGCCTTGTTGACAGAGAAAAGGGTATTTCATGAGCCAACTTTAGAGAACAAATAAGCCTAGGTCCAGGCTCTTCTTTCAGCTGATCATGAATTCAGGCCCTGGCCCTTTATTGAAATTACAGAAATGATATAAAATGATATAAAATGTTCCACACAAGTCTATTGCTGATACAAAAGCTGACTGAAATTTTCTGAGCTATATGGCAAGAGGAGGTAATGCCGTAGGAGTTCAAGGATGCCTCCATTATCCATCTCTATAAAGGTACAGGAAATAGATATTCCTTTGACAATTGCATGGAGGGTCTCTCTTTTAGAACCTGGTAATAATTTTGCCAGAGTCCTCCCTAATGGGATTATTCTCCACCTCGAACATGGTCATCTACATTAGAGCCAGCGTGGCTGTTCAAAGGACCAAGGAATAGTTGATATGGTGTTTGCTGCCCAACAACTCCAGGAGAAATGACAGGAATAGAACAGAGGTCTATACACAATTTTTGTGCATCTGCCCAAGGCCTTTGATACTGTCAGTAGTGAATGCTTATGGAAAATTATTTCAAAATTAGGTTGTCCAGAGAAGGTCATCAGCATTTTACATCACTTTCACCGTGGCCTGCTTACCCCAATTCCAGATAATGCACAATGCTCTCACATTTTCACTGTCACCAATGGAGTGAAGCAAGGCTGTGTGCTTGTTGCCAAGCTTTTTAGCATGATGCTTTCGGCCATGTGGTCAAACACTTTCAGTGAGGACAAATGTGGCATCAAGGTCAGCTACTGCACTGATGGTAAATTCTTCAACCTGACAAGGGTATAAACCAAGACCAAACTGGGGGGAGTGTTGGTACATGATCTTCTGTTTATGGATGACTGTGTACTCAATGGGGCCTCTGAAGCTGAGCTGCAGAGTATGGATGGATTCTCTGCTCCTTGTGCTAATTTTGGCCTAACAATTAACACCCAAAAAACACAGGTGCTCCATCAGTCACCAGCCCACCATACATACGTGGAACCATCGGTTACAGCAAATGGAGGGGTTTCGAATGCTATGGCTAAGTGCACTTACCTTGGTAGTGTACTTTCCAGGGATGTACATATTGATAATGAGGTTGATGCTTTGCCAAAACCAGCTCAGTGTTTAGGAGACTCTGAAGGAATGACTCAGTATTTTCAGATATGAGGCAAGTTTCTCAGCTGAGAGGAGGGTGGGTTTAGGAAGGAGGCATGGGAGGTTTGAGGAGGGATGACAATTTTCTCAAAGTCATTGTGGTGAGTGGGATAGGGAGTTAATTAGAGAAGTATGAAAAGGATTGCCTTGGGGCTGCAGAAGTAGGTTTGTCACCTTTTGGTGAAAACTAACTGCTCTTTTACTGGGAAGAGGTATGGGTCAAACCCATGTTGTGGAGAAATACTGGTAGACATTAGTCCTATCACACAAGATTTGGAATTGAAATTTTAAAATACCTTGGAAAATTTGACACCAGCACTTTACTAATTCCCTTTCAATGGCTTTCAGATCAGGAAAAAGAAGAGAAATGGCATTTTGGGCCACGCCTTTCATTATTCTATTAATATACCAAAGCACCTGTAGGAAGAATGAGGTTTTCTGGGAAATAATCTCCCTGGACCCAGGTTTCGTAGAGCTGTGTTGATAAGGTAAAATGGGCTCCTTAGCACCTGAGGAGATTGGCTTTTGTTTACATTGTGTGAAAGTACTTTCAGTTGTTAAGTGCTAAGCCCCAGGCCCAAAGCCCTATCAGGTGTGAAACCTGTGTGGGTGTAGATTGATGACTTAAGAGGGGCCGACTGGGGAACCACTGGTCTCTGGTCTCTTGTCCTTGAGGCCAGGCTTGAGAACACCAGAGGCTCAGCTGTGAAGAAAGATGAGCCAAGAGCCAACTACAGCTGAAGCTGAAAAAAGCCGAAGCAGGAGACCTGTGTGAACCTAGGAGTGCTAGAAAGGATTTGAGGCCAGTGAATATGTAGTTTAACCTTATCATGCTTCTCTGTGGCCTCCTGGTTACTCTTGTGAGGCGGGCCTATTGGGTCTGGGGTGTTGTGATCACAATATTGGAATGGGGAGGCTGGTTCGTGAATCTGTCACTGTGGAGCCTAAATAAATGTTTTGATGCCTTCTACTTAGAGAATTCTATATACCTTACGATTTCAAACCATTCTAACATACACATGATTATATTTGAGATTATAAATTTGGCCTTCCTACTACAAGAGCATCTGCCTTTTTTCCTTTGATGATGACACAGGATCCATTACTGTCTGTGGTGATGACAGATGACCAATGTGGGTCTGGGTGCAACTCAGCATGGCACACAAAATGCTTTTTGAAGAATCACAGGATTGTTTTACCTGGTTGAGTCATTTTTTAGATGTGTCTGTTTCTTTGTGACCCCACTTTGGGTTTTTTTGGGAAAAATACTGCAGTGGTTGGCCACGTCCTTCTCCAGCTCATTTGACAGATGAGGGTTAAGCAACTCTCCCAGGGTCACACAGCTAATAAGTGTCTGAGGCCATATTTGAACTCAGGAAAATGGATCTTCCTGACTCCAGGCCAAGAACGCTATCCAGTGTGCCACCTCCCCTCCCGAGGTTGTGCTACCATCCCCATGCAGTCCCTCTGATGTGTATGTGAGTATTAGTAGATTAGGTGGCTTAATGAGAGGATACCTGTCAGAGCTTTCCAGTGTTTGTGATGCTGAAGCCATGGGTTTTATATGTGTTCATATCTCAACTAATCTAACCTACTGTGTAAATCTTTGATAACTCATTTTGGCAGAAGGTTAAATTGGGAGAAGAACTTCTCATATTGGGGGTGGGGTGAGAGAGAGAGACAGAGAGAGAGAGAGAGAGAGAGACCGAGACAGAGAGACATAGAAACAGAGAGGGAGATTAGGATATAGATAGGAATTCTGCCAAAGAATTCAATTCAGCCCAATATGTAGCTGTTCAGTGTTCAGGAGTTAGAATTAGATAGGTTTTGGAAATGATTTTTCTTTTTACACTTAAAAAGGAAAGTTACCCTTCATCCCTGTAGTCTTAGAACACCTAGAGAGATGAGGGTACACTAGTGAGAGCAGAGGATAAGAGGTAGTAGAATCTAATGGAGACACTGCTCAATTCTGAGTCTGGAAATCTGGATTCACAACCTGTCTGACTGGCTGTGGACTTTCTAGCTCTGTGACCTCAGACAACTCCCATCACCACTGTTAACAGAACTTTGCTGACCAGCCTCTACCCTAGGAATTCTCAGAGCAGCACAAAGCTGGCCTAAAGATGGGACTGCCAGTAATCAAGTAGTGGCATAATTAATTAGTTTCATTATGAGGATCACAATTCCACCTTGCTGTAGTGAAGGCAGAGGTTACATATATAAATCACAAGTGGGAAGGGAGGGGGGAAGGTGGATTACAAACAGCTGTTTGCAGGGCCTGGGTGGTTTCCCACAATAAGCCCACCAAGTCCACAGTACAAGTGTCCTGGACTTCTGTGGGAACAGTATTGTTCCACGTCCTGGGGGGAGGGTGTTACTTGGTGGGTCACAGGAGCAGGGTTCTGTGAGGGGAACAGGTTCTACCATCTTTGATTCACTTCTATTAAGGTACACAAGAATGCAGTGATTGTGAGAGCTTTTCAAGGATTTCATCATTTCAAGTTGCATTGCAAGCTTCTGACTCACAAGCTAGATGAGGCAATTCTGAAAAATCTAGTAACCTGTTGATTACACTTATGGTATAGATTAATGTGAAAATCATCATTCCCTTCACACCACTTACGGTTAAATTTTTTCCTCTGTCAAATGCGAAGATTTGACTAGTTTCATTAGTGGGTCCCTTCCAACTCTGTATCTCTGATCCTAAGTGTGATTTGGGGCAAGTCCCTTGACCTGCCTGGGCTTCATTTTCCTCTGTAGCAGAAGGGGTTTGGACTCTGAGAGTGCTTTGAGCTGGAGATCTAAGTCTATGTGGACCCATTTGGTGGCTTGATGTAAGGACACATATAAGAGACTTGAAGGAGAAGCTTTGTTCAGGATGGAGGCCATAGTCCAATGACAAGAAGAGTGGGATATGCAGCTAGAGGAGCCAGATTGGAATCCCTGCCCTACAAAGACTACATCGAGAGTCTCCCCCAATGTCTGATTTCTGTGTACAGCAGAGCTGATTTTTCTTTTACACCATGCTTGGGCCTCCCTGATTTGACATCGATAAAGACTTGGGTGACATTTGCTAGTTATTTAAAAAATCTACTTCCTAATTAAGGCCAGGCATTTTCTGTACATATTTCCTCTAACTTTGATCGTTGTCAGTGGGCTACATTAATATTTTCCCTGATGCATGGCCTCTGGGCTTGATTATTGGCCCATTTCCTTAGATTCCTCTGCTTGGTGATCCTCTGACATGGCTGCCTCTCTCTCATCCAAGTAGAAGAGCATGGTCATTGGTCTCCCCAGCTTCTCGGGGAATGGGTGACCTGGGAGACAGAGTTTGGGCTGACCCTTGACCCTCCACCACCTACCATCTGTATTTACTAAGGAGGCTGACTTCCCTAAGGTCTCCATGTACTAGGCAAGTTTCTGAGAGTAGAAATTACAGGCAGAGAAGGTGTCACTGGAGAGGTTTTTCTTCTCTGGGAGTCCCCTACAGGCCTCAGATGTCTACTTCCTATCCCTGCAGCTGCCTGATCAAGAGGCCGCCTTCTCTGCTTCCACAGGCTCCTGGCTAGATACCTGAGCCCCTCAGGGGTTCTAGGTCCTTTGGCTG
>JAQQSZ010008038.1:0-13151 GCA_028646595.1 Phalanger gymnotis | reverse complement strand
TGAGGCTGGATTTGAAATCAGGTCCTCCTGACTCCAGGGCTGGTGTTGTACTCACTGCACCATCTAGCTTCCCTTCATTAACAGTCTTAAGAAAGTTCAAAAGGAGTAGGTTTTTTAGGAAAGATAAGGAGGTCTGTCTGGGGAATGTTTAGTCTGACCTACCTATGGTGCATCCGATCCAAGATGTCCAAAAGGTAATCGGTGATGCAGGCTCGAGTTTGACGGAAAGGATAAGACTGAATATATAGCTCATGGAAACAGCTTCAGAGAGATGCAAACTGAACCTAGCATAGCTGATTAACTTAGAGAGCAGAGAGCAGGAGTTCTTGACATGTGGTTCATGTGTCCATGGATGGATTGGAGAGGTTCCATGAAATTGGATAGAAAGAAAAATCTTAGTTTTCACATACCTCTAACTGAAATTTAGTATTTCCTCCAATTCTGAATGAAGGCAACAAGGTACCTTAATAGTAGCTTCATCCTAACTATCACCAATCAAAATTAGGGATTTTTGTATACCATATTACAGCTGAAAAACAAATGGATATGACAAGTGTGTTGCATATTCAAAAGTTCCTCCCTCCAATATTCAGTATTCTCATTCAAGCTAAGCCAAAAACAGCCTATTCACTGATATCTTTAAAAATATAATTTCATTTAACTTTCCTATATTTCAATATATTATGTTGCTATTTAATGGAGAAATGAAGAAGCACATGTGTTACCATATGCTTTATGTTTTAATAATTATATTTTCATATAATTGCCTTCTATGTAATCATGTATCTTATTTTGTGCATTCAAAGTCTTTCTTTTCCCCTGAAGAGTCCATAGGCTTCACCAGAATTCCAAAGGAGTCTAGGAAACAAAAAAAAATAATAAAAGCTCCTGTGTATAAAGAGGGCTCAGGCTGAGCCTCGAAGGACATCCACAGTTAGTGGGCATAGCCTGGATAAAGAGTCAGCAAAGGTGACCAAGACAAGCACATTGTTTCAGTCCTATCCTTTCCCACCTGTTACCAACCCTATTTGTTACACTATAGTGCTATAAGGTTTACAAAATGCTTGCTCTGTAAGAACCCTGTGAAGTAAGTAGTAAAGATATGATTAATCCCATTACACAGAAAAAAATACTGAGGAGATATTAAGTGACTTTCTCTATTAAAATGGAGCTAGGATTGAAACTCAAGGTTTCTGAATCCAAGTTCAACAATTTAATTTTTTTTTTTATAGATCAACTGGGTCTGCCATTTCTTTAAAAGATTTTTAGGTGGCATATAAATTCTGGGATATGTAAATCCTGATGGCCATTCATCGTGAGCAGTGCTACCTACCTAATGGAAGGCAGCTTTGCCTGTGTTGGTCACATTGTTGATATTTCTCTTTCATTAATTGATAAGGGACTGAAAAAGCCCCATGGAGATGTCAGCTGTAGGCAAGCTGCATTTTTAAAAAAGTACTAATTTTCATGTCTGAAATAGTTGGCAGGATTTTAATTTTCATTTCCTAAACCATCAAAATATTTGTGACTCCACAATGCCTTTGTAAAGGAACAGAGTTTATCTGTCCATTACGGGACTGTCACTGAGATAATGATGGCTGCATCTCCATGATCCAGAAGTCTGTAACCTTCACTCTTTCAATCACTCCTGCTTCCACTTTCCTCTCCAATCTATCATTCATCCTCATGACCTCTCTCTAGTCCCCCTGCCTCATCCTGCTCTAATGCCACTTCCCTTCCTCCCTTCAACCTTATGCATGTCCAACCTCCCCACACCATGCCTTTTCCTAGCACCATGTATTTTGTACCACACACCGTAGCTATTCTCATTCAAATTCTTGCTTACAATGTTACTTACATAAAAATGGATAAGGAGAAAAAGTAGAAAAAGAAGGAAAAAGAGAGTAAGGAGAAAGAGAAGGAAAGGGAGATGGAAAAAGATGAAAATGGAAGAGGAGGAAGAGGAGAACAAGACTCTACCAATATCATCCAGGTCACTTGTTGATTTCTTGTTGTTGTTGGGTTTGTCCTTTTTTTTCAAAGAGGACTATGACATCAGAGAAACAATGACATGACTTGGAGCTGACTTTGATTTGAGTGAGGGAGGGCTGTGTGGGGTTACCAGCCTCATTTTCTCTGGATGTAGCAACCACAAATCAAAAAGAAAAATCACCTGAAAATATAGTTTGCTGTCCTGCTTGCCTCCCACACTGACTTAGGTTCCTGCCAACAAAACTGCACTCATCTGCCACTGCTATAAAAGAGAATGACTGAGAGGCCAAAGATTAATTCAATAGAGGCTGAGGATTTGCCAGGAATCATAATGTTTACTACTTTCTACCATAGGAATAGCTCCAAACAATAAAATTATTGGTCGATGAGAACAATGTTAAAAAACATCTATTTGCCCAAAGTGGATTATCGCTGATGGGGGAAGAAAAAGAGACCAGACCAGTGTTGATGCATCCAATATTGTACTGCGTGGTTTAATCCAAGAAGAATTATTAAAGTTCTTCTTGGGGGGGAGAGGAGGTCTGATGGTGTGCGCTGAATATGCCTCAGGGAACATTCCTTCAAGTGGGTGAAGCTTACGGGGCATTTCAGAGGTAAAGGAAGAATCTATTACCTGATGAACAGGGCACAATTTGCTTGGAATACATTAACCCAGAGCACAGAGAATATTGATCATTTCTTGGTTAGGCTTATTTCAAGAAAGGTCATTGACGATGATGATAACTGACAATTATATAGCTCTGGAGGTGTGGAGGGGGCCCAGGGCAGGGATTTAAATGGTAAATTGAACTCCTATTACTGCATAATTTCTAGTCTTACAAAGTTACCTTGGGCCACAGCCAAGATGATGGTCAGAGCATTACCCTGTAGCTCTAGAGCTGGAAGGGACCTCAGAGACCATCTAATTGAACTCATTCGTTTTATAGATGAGGAAACTGAGGCCCAAGAGGTTAGGTGACCTACCCAACATCATACAGGTGACAGGGATGACACTTGAGTTCAGGTCTCTTGACATAAAATTTAGTCCAAAAGGTGATAGCTCTTTTAGAGGTGAGACACAAACCCAAGCCTTTCTGATTCAAAAGACTGTTCCGTATCTACTAGACAAGACTTGCTCTTATTTTTATAGCCTTATGAAGCTTGTAAAGTCCTTTATTAACATCATTTCATTGGTCTATGCCACAACTCTGTGAGGTAGGGACTATATGTGTTATTCTTTCCATTTTATAGATAAGGAAATTGAGGTTCAAAGGGGAATTGTCATCAGACAAGAAACATTAAATGCCTACTATGTGCCAAGCAGAGGCAGCCAGGTGGCTCAGTGGATAGAGCATTGGGCCTGGAGTCAAGAAGACCTGGGTTCAAATCCAGCCTCAGACATTGACTAGCTATGTGACCCTGAGCAAGACACTTAATTTTGGCTTGTCTTAATCCACTGGAGAAGGAAATGGAAAAACCATTCCAGTATCTTTGCCAAGAAAATCCCATGAACAGTGTGATCCATAGGGTCACAAAGAGTCAGACAGGATTGAACTACTGAACAAGAACAAATGTGCCAGATACTGTACTAAACACTAGGATTACAAAGAAAAAAACAAGATAGTCTCTTCTCTTAAGGAGCCCAGAGTGATGGAGGAGGCAACATGTAAACAACTATGTACAAATAAGACAGAAATGGGATGAATTGGAGATCATTGCAGAGATAGGATTGACTGGGTTCCACAACAGTTTTAATATAGGGGAGGTGAGAGGGAAAAATTGAGGTTGGGTGTTTGGGTGACTGAGAGGACAGCACCCTGGAACCTAACACAGAAGTTCAGAAGAGAGGAGATTGCAGGGCAGGGGGTGTTCAATTTTGCACATGTTTCATTTAAGACGTCTATGAGGCATCTAGTTTAAGATGCCCAGAAGTTACTTGTAGATGTGAGAATAAAGATCAGGAGAGAAGTTAGGGCTGAACACGTATATTAGAAATGACAACTCAATCCATAGGAGCTGATGAGATCACCAAGCAAAATTATATAGATAGAGAAGAGAGTGCAGACCAGAGCACTGATGAACATACAGTGTTAGGAGGCATGGCCTGGCTGAAGATCCAGCAAAGAGTGGTCAGACAGGTTGGAGGAGAGCCAGGAAAAGGCATTATCATGAAACACCTAGAAATAAGAGAGGATCATGGGGAATGGGTGACCAGCAGTGTCAACAGCTGCCAAGGGATCCAAAGGAACTCGACCACTCTACCAGGCTGACTCTATGTATTCCTTTATTATAAGAAATGAAAGAGAATCAGATGTAATGTTCAGGCTTCCCCAAGTGGCTGCTTAGTGTCAAGCTTGTAAAAGGGCCAACCATCCCCTCTGCAGCACCAGAGCTGCTGACCCCAGAAAGCTCTTGAGTTCATTCATCTGCTCTTCTGATGGGAACTGCCTGGGCAGCACAATTGGCCTTCTCCCAGAGGACCCAATGCTCTGTGAAGCTGTGGGCAGAGGAAGACAACTGAAATGAATTCTACTGACCCCAGTATCTCAGGCACTGAAGGATG
The DNA here is from genome assembly GCA_028646595.1 of Phalanger gymnotis. Classification (NCBI taxonomy): domain Eukaryota; kingdom Metazoa; phylum Chordata; class Mammalia; order Diprotodontia; family Phalangeridae; genus Phalanger; species Phalanger gymnotis. Next base: position 8,596 of record JAQQSZ010008038.1, on the reverse strand, counting down.
GAGGATATTGCTTCATGGCAGTCCACCTGCTTCCTCAGCAGGTCCTCATGGGAGTCAAGGCCCAAAGCAGCTTAATCCATTCTCCAGAATCTCTGTTTCACCATAGGTCAAGGCCCTTCAGTTTCCCTGAGCACACTGGGCAGGTCTTACTCACGTCTCCAGTGCTCCTGGTGCCTACACACACTGATGAGAGAGGGAGAGGGATAGAGAAAGGGAGAGACAGACAGACAGACAGAGACAGACAGACACAGGTAGAAATGGAGACTGTGATAGAGACACGAGCTAGTAAGACCACCTAATGGTCAAGGTGACTCCAGCCTCTTCAGCCTGCCTTTCCTCATAGGGCATAGGATGTTAACTCCCATCAATCAATCAACATTTATTAAGTACATTTTCCTTTTCCATCACTATCATTACTTCTCCACTCCAGCTCCTAAATGCCCTTAAATAAAAGCCCTCCCTGTAACAAATAAACATAGTTGAGAGAAACAAATCCATATACTGTCCATGCCTGAAAACATATGTCTCATTCTGCACCCTTAGTCCTCTACTTGTCCTCCAATAGATGGATGCCATACCTCACCATCATTCTATCAGTCAGTCAATAAGCATTTATTAAGCACCTGTTATGTCCCAGGGACTGTGCTAAGCACTGAGAATACAAAAAGAGGCATACACATGTGTGCATGTATATATAGACATATGCGTATATGTGCATATAGGATGAATATGAAACAATTAACAAAGGGAAGGCACTAGAATTAAGAGAGTTTTGAGTCTTTTCAACTCATTTATTTACTTTTGTAACATTTTCAGTTTCTTATATAACCATGATATCCCACGTATCCCTCTACCTTCTTCTCTCTGAGATCCATTGTTGTTTTTGTTCATTAGTGTCTGACACTTTGTGATCCCATTTGGGATCATCTTGGCAAAGATACAGGAGTGGTTTAGCATTTCCTTGTGCATCTTGTTTTATACATGAGAACTAAGGCAAACGATGTTAAGTGGCTTGCCCAGAGTCACACATCAAGTGTGAGGCCACTGTCTAATATCTGAGGCTAGATTTGAACTCATGAAGGTGAGTCTTTCTGATTCCAAGCCCAATGCTTTGTACTGCCTAGCTGCCCTCTGAGATTTATCACAGTGAAAAATAGCATGATTTTCTTTTAGAGAAAAAAGTCAACACAACTGATCAATACACTGAAAAAATCTGAAGTCGTGTGCCACGTGTAAGGTCTGTGTACCTCTCACTGCCACAAAGCGGTAGGATAGAGTTGTCATCTCCAATCTCTTCATTTGAGTCCTGTTTGATCTTTATAATTTTTGTTACATTTACTTTTTTTGGTGTGTGGCTATGCTTTCCATTTACATTATTGCAGTTATCATGTGCACTGTGTTCTTTGCTCTGCTGACTTCACTCTATATAAGTTCCTACTGCTCTGTCCATGATTTTCTATATTCAGCACACACATTATTTCTTACAGTATAGTAGTATTCCATTACATTCACATACACCAATTTGTTTAGCCCTTCCCCAGTCCATGGACATCCACTTTGCTTCCCATTCTTATCTATCACAAAAAAATGCTGCTATAAATATTTTAGAGTATCTGAGAACTGTTTTCTTAGCAATGGCTTCCTTGGGATAAAATCCCAGTAAAATGGAGTCTCTGACTCAAAGGGTATGACTATTTTAGTTACTTTGTTTGCCTAATTCCAAATTACTTTCCAAAATGGTTGTACCATTTCACAGCTCCACCAGCAATGTATTCATGTGCCTCTCTTCCCACAACCTTCCTATTGTCATTTTTTGTCATTTTGTCAATTTGTAGAGTGTGAAGGTGAAACTGCAGTCTTTTTTTATTTGAATTTCTTTTATTATTAGTGATTTGGGATATTTTTAAGTGATTGTGAATATTTTGCCATTATTTTGAGAACTGTTTACTCATATGCTTTGACTATCTTTTGGGGAATGGCTATTAGTTATGTGCATATGTATGTTAGATATTGTTATACATATACATATGTAGATATGTGTGTATATATATATATGTCTCTATCTATAGACACACATTTGTATTTATATATCTTAGATACCAAACCCTTATCGAGATATTTGATACAAAGATTTTTCTTCCCATTTGATCAATTCTCTTCTTACCTTAAATTTATTCATGTTGTCTCTGTAGAAGCTTTCCAATTTCAAATAATCAGACACACCTATTTGATCTTTTGTAATTTCCTCTATCTTTTGTTGATCATGACTACATTCCTTACCTATATCTGTGAGAAGTACATGATCTATTTCTCTTCTTTTCCGCTTCTTGATCTTTAATCTTTAGGTCATGCATACATTTGGGAATCTAAGATACTGCTCTAAGCTTAATTTCTACCATACTTTTCCAGTCAAATAGGGTTTTTTTTCAAAATGTCACTTATGTTTTCCACTTTATCAAATGTTGAGTTATTGAGTTCTATTGCATATTCTCTTTTATCAATTTATCATTCTCTTCTTTAGCCAATATCTTCCTTGCATCCCTCATATGAACACCACTTAAACATAATGAATGATTTCTTAGATAAACTGCTGGAATCTGTTTAGGAAAATTTTGTTGAAAACTTCTGAGTTGATATTCATTAATGCTATCAATCTACAGTTTTCTTTCTATTTTTTAAATCTTTGTTTATATTTGCCTTATGAAAAGATTCTATTGGGGTGCTTTCTTCATCAGTTTTTGAGAATTTGTGATATATAAGCATTAATTGTTCTTTAAGAGTTTGTCAGTATTCCCCTTTGAATCCATTAGGTACAGGAGGTTCCCGTCCCCAACCTTGGTAGTTCCTTTATAACTAAAACTATTTCCTTTTCTGAGATTGGGTTATTTAAGATCTCTACTTGTTCTTCTGGTAGTGGATGTATACTTTTGAAGACATTCCTCTACGTCTTTTGTGTTCACAGTTTTGCTAGCATATAATTGTGAATAATATTTTCTGATTATTCTTACTTCTTCTGATTTGTTATGATTTCATCTTGCTCATTCACTATTACATTGGTTTGATTTTCTGCTCTTTTCCTTGCCATCAGATTTGGTTAAAGTCTTCTCAAAGAACCTGTTTTTATTTTTATTTATTATTTCTGTGAGTGGGAGTTGTTTCCAATTTATATATTTCCCCTCTAATTTTTAGTATCCTTTTAATCTTTATTTTAGGTTTGCTGATTTGTTTATTTTCTAAATTTTTAAATGCCTATTCAGTTCATTAATGTTGTCTTTTTCTAATTTTTTAATGAGGAATGCTGCATCTCAGGAATTTTGCTATGTTATTCATCATTAACATTTTCTTTTATGTAGTTATTAATTGTTGCTATTATTTGTTCTTTGGCTCACTCATTATTTTGTTAAGTCTCCATTTGGGGATGCATATTTTGTTTTTAATCTCTGAACAAATTTCTATTCTTATTAAATCATGGTCTGCAAAAGGATGTATTTACTATTTCTGTCTTTTTTCATTAAAATTTTTTATTTTTAGTTTACAACACTCAGTCGTGCATGTTTTCGAGTTCCAGATTTTCTTCCCCTCCCTTCCTTCCCTACTCCCCCCCTCCCCGCCCAAGACTGCATGGAATCCAATATATCTTCTCCATATACTTTTGTATTAAACTTATTTACACAATAGTCAAGTTGCAAGGAAGAATTATGACCAATGGAATGAATCATGAGAAAGAAGAAACAAAACCAAAAAGAAAAAAAAAGAGAGAGAGATAATAGTTTTCCTCAATCTGCATTCAGACTCCATAGTTCTTTCTCTGGGTGTAGATAGCTCTTTCCATCATGAGTCCTTTGGGGTTGTGTTTGAACCTTGTATTGCTGAGAAGAGCAAAGTCTATCAGAGTTAGTCATCACAGAATCAATATGATTGTGGTTGTGTACAATGTTCTCCTGTTCTGCTCCACTCATTCAGCATCATATGATGTAGGTCTTTCCAGGTGGTTATTATGATGTCTGTATCTTCCTCATTTCTTATCTCATAATAGTTTTCCATTACATTCGTATACCACAACTTCTTCAGCCATTCCCCAATTGATTGGCATCGCCTTGATTTCCAATTCTTTGCTACCACAAAAAGAGCTGGTATAAATATTTTTGTACATATGATTCCCTTTCCTACTTGTGTGATCTCTTTGGGATACAGATCCAGAAGTGGTATTTCTGGGTCAAAGGGTATGCACATTTTTATAGCCCGTTGGGCATAGTTCCAAATTGCTCTCCAGAATGGCTGGATCAGTGCACAACTCCACCAATAATGTAACAGTGTTCCAATCTTCCCATATCCTCTCCAGCATTTATTATTTTCCTGTTTTGTCATGTTAGCCAATCTTACAGGAGAGACGTGGTACCTGAGTTGTTTTGATTTGCATTTTTCTAATCAACAGTGATTTCGAGCATTTTTGCATATGCCTATAGATATCTTTAATTTCTTCCTCTGAAAACTGCCTGTTCATATCCTTTGACCATTTCTCAATTGGGAAATGACTAATATTCCTATGAATTTGGCTCAGTTTTAGAGATGAGGCCTTTATCAGAGACACTGGCTGTTAAGATTTTCTCTCAATTTTCTGCTTCCTTCCTAATCTTTGTTGCGTTGACTTTTTTAATATAAAAACTTTTCAATTTAACATAATCAAAATTATCCATCTTGTAACACCATTTCTGCCTTTTTATATTTGTTTACAATATCTCTGTGCTCTAGTACGTGGTCAATTTTTGTAAAAGTCCTATGTGATGCAGAGAAAGTATATATGTTTTTATGTCACATTCAGAAGATGCTGTAAGTTGTTTACCTCTAGTTTCTCCAGAAATTTGGTTAGTTCCTTACTTTCTCTTTTGTTTATCTTTTTGTTAAAGTTCTCCAAATCTGAGAAAGGGATATTAAAGTCTTCTGTCAATATTGTGTTACTGTGTAATATCTTCTTGAATTCATTAAATGTCTCCTTTACGAATTTGTATACTGGGGCATTTGGAGCATATAATTTGTATTACTGATATTAGTTTATGGTCTATAGCTCCTTTCAACAAAAAAAAATAATTTTTTCATGTATCCTTTTATGTATTTTGAATATTTGTTTTTACTTTTTCTGGTAGCATGATAGGAAACTCATTCTTTTTTAGATTCATTTGTACATGGTACAATGTTTTCCATTTCTTCAGTTTTGTGTGTCTTTGTTTTTTAAATGTGTTTCTTACAAGCAACATAATGAAGGGTTTTGTTTTCTTATCCAATCTGTCACTCTTTTAAATTTTATTGGATTTTTAATCCATTTACATTTAAAGTTTTAAGATCTCAGTTTTATATTTTCCCCCATCTCTAATTTTTTTTTCAACTTAAGATTATTTCCCCTCTTCTGTTGTAAACACAGTGTTATGTTCCTTCAATTACTTTAATCAGTTTTCTTAATGTGGCCTTGTTCCCAGTGGATCCCTTCCTGACTCTTCTGATATCTTTTTATCTGGTTATGACTTTCTGTTTAGGGTTTTGTTTGTTAGTTCTTGTCTCCTACTTTTATCTGGTTATATAGCTCTTCTCTTTCTGTTTTCCTCTCAGTCAAATGCCTTTCCCCTTCCTCCCCCCTTAATATAGGCATGCTCTTCATTAATTATTTGAAAATATATTTTTTATTTATTTCATAAAATATTTCCCAATTACATTTAAACACTTTTAAAGTTTTTTTTTTAAAAAATGAGTTTCAAATTATCTCTGATTGCTACCCTTTCTGCCACCTTGAGGAGGCAAGTAATATGATATCAATTATATATGTGAAGTAATACATAAGACATATTATCCATGTTGCAAACACACACACGCACACACCAAGAAAAAAGAAAATGACAAAAGTCTGCTTCAGTTTGCACACAGAGTGCAAATTTCTTTTTTTTTTCATATGGTGGCATTTATTATTTAAGTTTAAGAACTGGTTGTGAAAGGGGTGGGTGTGGAAGGGCCTAGGGTAGAGGGAGGGAGGAGACAGAGAGAGGAGAGTCTCTCATCTGTGTCTGCTCTAGACAGGGCTGATCCTGATTTCTGAGCCTTGGTCCAGGGCACGCAATGAAGCGCGCGATAAGATGAGGTTAGGGGGTACAGGTTTAGGAAAACATGGCGGGGGTAGGGGTGGCCAGAGTTACACATCCAACCAGAGGTGGGGGCTGGGATTCTCCTTGGATCAGCAGCACCGCTTGTTTTTAGGAATTGAAGCATAGTGGTAAGTTCCATCCCATTTATTTCAGCTCTTATAAAACATTTTTGGAGTTAAGAGTCTTTGTGCTAAAGAATTCTTTCATCGCCTCTCTAACTTCTTGTACTTTGCTTCTAGTTTCTTTGAATATGCACCCAACTTGTAAGCTACCTGCTCAAGAGCTGCTACTTGCTCCTCAGTTGGAGTGATCTGATCCAGATAAGGCTGAAGTGCTGCATATTTCTGGTTTAAGTCCTTTAGGTTTCTACTTATGTTTACTGCAATGTCTTTCATTTCTAGACATTTCAAGCTAGTCAGCTTGTTCATGTTTTCCAGAAGTTTATAGTCTTTACTGATAGCTGTCCCCTCGCCCATCAGGTACGTGGCCATTTTGGAGAACATGTCCTGGCACAGCCCTGTGATGTCTGCCTCGCTGGGTTCTGTGGCCTCCTCTGCCATCTCTACCATGGCATCATCTAGGCTGGGGAAGGGAGGTAGGAGAAAGGATGGAGGGAAGGATGAGATGGGGAAGAAGGGAGAAAGGGAAGGGGAGGGAGGGGAAGAGAGAGGGGCTTGAGTGAAGGGGAAGGGAGAAAAGGCGAGTTCACCAATTCTTTCTAGAAGTGGATAGTATTTGCACCATGGGTCTTTTGGGATTGTCTTGGATCATTGTCTTGGTCAAAGTAATCTTTCACAGCTGATCATCCTTACAATAGAGCTGGTACTGGGTAGAATGTTCTCTTGGTTGCACTCGCTTCATTTATATCAATCCATGTGACACTTCCCAGGTTTTTCTGAAAGCATCCTGCTCATCATTTTTTATAGCAGGGCAGTATTCTATCACAATTATTTACCACAGCTCGTTCAGCCATCCTCCAATTGATGGGCATGCCCTCAATTTCCAATTCTTTGCCACTACAAAAAAAGCTGCCATAAATATTTTTTAAGGAAATAAGTTTGGATGTAGATTTGGGCTGGAACAAGGAAGAAGAAAAACTGAGTAAAAAGTGCTGAGTTTTGAGAAAGAAAAAAGTCAGCAATGCATCTTTCCTGAGAAAACCATCCTGTCTTCTCAGCATGTACTGAAACACTTGTCTGGTGTTGCTGTGTATATTTTCTTTTAAATCAACATTTATTCCCCCACCCACAAGGAATTGGGATTGCATTCTTGGAAGGACACATCAACCATCCAGAGAGAACTTGCTATTCTAGGAATAAGGCATTGGTACTGAATATTATTATTTGCTCTGCTGATTTCCTGAGAAGCTGGAAATGCGAAGCAGTGACTCCCCATGGATTAGCTCGTTTCAGAAGGGGGAGTGGGCTGCAAATCCCCAGGCTCTACTCCTTTTGGGTAGGAAAAGGTGTGAAGGCCTTGTTGGAGTCTGCCATACATGCTCTCATTTCCTCCACGGTTCGAGGCACACAAGTCAACAGCTCCATATCACTGGCAGTCACCACCATATATTCCTCATTGTGAACCACACCAAAGCTCTGGAAGAGCTTCAGGTTGTGGTTATTGATGAAGCAGGGTGGTGTGGGGTCAGCCAAGGCCTGGTCCAGAAGGATATCAATCAAGTAAATGCCTGGCTTCACGGTCAATACCCATCCCCTACTCCAGCTTCAGGGCCGTCTGCAGGCTCCTCGGGCCTGGCTCACCAATATGCTCCATGCCATCAGGGTAGCCACCAACAGCATGCACATCGGTTCTGAGGAAGTGCCCGAGTCCATGAGGCACAAATACAATGCCCTGGTGTACCTTGGCCATGTTGTCCACATCGCCGGTCAGGATGCTGATGTGGGTGAGCTTTTCCAGGTGGACTCGGTCTGCCAGATGATTCATGTCAGGCCTGGACACTCCTGGTTTGATGGCATTCACGAAGGCCCAGGAGGATCTCAGTATAGCTTCATACATGGCCTTCTTGTCAGGGATGAATTCCCCATTAGCAGGGAAGGTGCAGGTGATATCAGATGACAAATAGTAATATTCAGCTCCCATGTCAAACAGGCACAGGTTTCCATCTTGAATCGTCTTGTCATTTGGGGCTCCAGCATGTCCATAGTGTAAGACAGGACCATTCTCTCCACTGCCACGGATGCATGTGTAGGGAACTATGTTTTAATTTTAATTTTTTTTTGCAGGGGGGAAGGCAGGGCAATTGGCATTAAGTGACTTGCCCAAGGTCACAAAGCTAGCAAGTGTGTCAAGTGTCTGAGGCTGGATTTGAAATCAGGTCCTCCTGACTCCAGGGCTGGTGTTGTACTCACTGCACCATCTAGCTTCCCTTCATTAACAGTCTTAAGAAAGTTCAAAAGGAGTAGGTTTTTTAGGAAAGATAAGGAGGTCTGTCTGGGGAATGTTTA
>JAQQSZ010008037.1:0-13151 GCA_028646595.1 Phalanger gymnotis | reverse complement strand
AGACTACCTGAAAGTTCTGATCAAAAAAAGAATCTTGATACAATAATACAAGAAATAATTAAAGAAAACTGTCCTGAATCATTAGAACAAGAGGAGACAGTAGAAATGGAAAAAAATCTACCAATCACCACCTGAAAGAGATCCTATGAGGAAAACTCAGGAATATTATAGTTAAATTCCCAAACCCCCAAATCAAGGCCGAAATATGAGCCACAAGAAACAAGCAATTTACATATGATGGTACCACAATTAGAATCATACAAGACCTAGCATTAGGTCTGCAAAAGATTGCAGGTCTTGGAATACTATATATTGAAGAGTAAAAGAACTGGGGCTCCAGCTGAAAATATTATACCCAGCAAAGCTAAGCATAATTTTGGATGGAAAAAAAAATGGGCATTTGATCAACTGTCGGACTTTCAAGATTCTGTTAAAAAAAAAAAAAGACCCTGAACTCAACAAAAGATTTGACAAACAAGAGCCAAGAGAAACAGAAGGTGCCAAAGACCAATTACAAGAGGCTCAAGGATATCATGTTTACTTTTTTGTATGGAAAATCTAAAACCTATGTCTAAGATCGTTACTAGTAATCAGATAGCTTATTAAGGAAGTTTGTGGTAGACCTGAGTATGATATGACTTTAAAAAGTAAAACTGTTCAAGAACAGCTAAAAGAGTAATTATCTTATACAAATGAGGTGCAAGAGGAACAACCAATACAAAGGAATTAGTAGGGGGAGGGAGGCTGTTAGTTCTGGAGACCTACTTTCATCGGGAATGGGTTTAAGAGGGGAAAATACATATCCATCTAGAAGAGCTGAGAGATTTTAAATTAAATTAAAGGGGGCAGCTAGGTGGCGCAGTGAGTAGAGCACTGTCCCTGGAGTCAGGAGGACCTCAGACACTTGACACACTAACTGTGTGACCTTGGGCAAGTCGCTTAACTCCAATTGCCCTGCCTTACCCCCCTCCAAAAAAAAAAAAACAAAACAAAACCAAAAACAATAAAAGAGTATTAAAGTCTTCTAAATTTAAAAAAGAAATAAAATTCTAAGGGGATAGGGAAGGGGGAGAAGATAAAGGAGGGACCTTTAGAGGGGAAAGTGAAAGAACAGGTTAAAAGGGGAGTGTAAGAAGGGTGTTTAGATTTAAGGGAATGGAAGGATAAGGGAGAGGGCTTTAGAGGGGAAGTGGATGGAATAGGTCAAAGGGGTATACAAAAGGGTGTTTAGATTTAAGGGAATGGGAGAGTAAGGGAGGGATTGCTAGAGTAGGGGTAGGTTAGGTAATAGGAAGGCAAGGTAGCAGGTAGAAGTAAAGTAGAGGAGTTAGGAGAAATAGGAAAAAAGAGATATGCACAAACATAAAAACAAGATTAGGAGTAGAATCTCTTAGGGAAAGTATATATTTATATATGTATTGTCTATATGTATACATTTATGTATTTATTAATACCTATATATAAATATATCCATGCTCAATTAGCCTTGGGATGGTGGTTAGGGAAAGGAAGGTGGGGGGGAAGAACAAAGTAAAAAGTGTGCAGCAGAGAACAAAAGAAAACCTACAAGGAAGCAAAGAAAAAAAAAGATGGACAGCTTTCAACTTAATGCACAGTATTTAATATACAGGCTTTCTTGAAATGATAAGTTATTGCTATATATTCTGAATCTTCTCCTATGTTCTGCTGTGCACATGATAGGTTTTTTCTTATTTTATATTTAAGCTTAATACTTAAGTTTATAATGTTTCTTTTCCTTTTCTTATTACGTATTTTAGTATTTGTCTCAAATAAGTTTTTTTAAAAAAATATAGCAGATGACCACCTTTTGTCAAATTTCTTTCTTTATATTTTCTTATGGAGTATTATTTTTGATAAGCCAAAACAATGACTCTGTACTCTTGTATAGATTAAAACATTTAGGCTCAAAACAGTAAAATATATTACTGTCATTGCATTCTCAAAATCTTATATGCAATGTCTGCTGGAGAATGCAATAATTAGACTCTATACACTTTCCCAGTTATAAGAAATATCATGAGTTTCTCTAAATATAGAAATATTCAATATACAGATAACTGGACAAGGAATTTATTATGCATTCTTCAAGAACTATAATCTTCTCAGTGTCATCCAGCGAGGAAAAAAATCTCTCAACTATAAATAAAAACCATAAGAACGTAAGATGAGATCTAAAAGTCTTTCTTATCAACAGTAGAATTTTTTTGCCTTCCTTAAAATTAACCTTCAGAATACTCCAAACTCTTTCTGTTATCCATTAATAAGAGTCCACTCTAAAGCTTTTGAAAGCTAAACAGGAACCAAGTTGAAAGACTTACGTTTCAGATAGTTTGAATTATAGTACCTATTCCCACATTTTATTTAAAAGACAAAACTAAAGGAAAAAATTCTCATATACACAACATATAACTTAACACAGCTAGTTTTGTTTTTGCTGCTATAAGCAAAACATACATTTCATGCAACAGACAACTCCTCAATTTTCCAATGGGTTGTGACCCAAAAGTTCATTAATGGATTTGGTACTCAGAACATCCCCCCCTGTCCCATACCCCACCAAAAGAAGTATTAATGGGAATTAAGCTCCCAGACTGACCCACAAAAGCATACCTAATATATAATTAAGCTTCATTAATTAATAGTGCTAGCCAGAGTTCTGAGCCTTGTTAGTAGAGGGCCCAATAGTGCAGAAGAAAGAGCACGAAGAAATGGGGGTAGGAAAGACAGTTTCTTCTCCAATTTGAGATAAGTGAATTCTGTCTCCCAAGTCCCCTTCTGTGCTCCTATCTCCAGGACCTCCAGTACCTTCATGCTGTCCTAATCCCAGAGGCTCTTCCTATATCCCAAAGTGCTCCTTAATCCAAAATTGCCTCTTTCTCCTCACCCCACAAAACTCTCTTTCCTCAGAGTACAGCTGGATATTGGAGAAGTAGTGGGAGAAAAGTAAAATGGAAGGCAGCACTAATTCTCAGAAATAGGAGGGCCCTCAGGGCCCATCTAGTCAAACCTATACCAGAAGGAAAATCTCCTCTATAACACCTATAGCAAGTAGTTATCCATCCATTAAGAGCTGAAGCTGGGTTTGAAAATTCCAGTTCTGCTAATGATTTACTTACTGTGTGTCCTTAAACAAAATGCTGGCACTCACTTCCTTGATAGGTAAAATAAGTGAGTTAAGAAGGGTGTGGCCCACAATCCCAGGTACTGGGGAAGCTGAGCCAGTTGGATTCTTTGAGGCTGGGCATCATGAGCTACAATGCACTAGGTCCAGCACTAATATAGTGAGCCCCTGGGAGTTGGGCACCACTAGGCTGCCTAAAGAGAGACGAACTGGCCCAAGCTGGAAACAGAGCAGGTCAGAGGTTCCTTTTAAGATTAGCAATGGGGTCAGACTTGTGAGAGAGGCATAGCATCTCCAGCTTGTGTGAGTGAAATAAGGAAACCCAGACTCCCTTGACCCTTCCCCCCGTCAAAAAAAAAAAATTGAAAGGACCACATCAGATGGTCTTAACCTAAAATGCATGAACTTTTAAAAAAATATTTTGATAACTGTACTTCAATATACTATAATCCTATATATTTTATGCATTTGAAAACATTATTCTAAAAAGTGGGTACTTAGGCTTCCCCAAATGTCAACCAAGACAAAAGAAAGATTAAAAACCTATGCACTAAACATTTTAAAATAGAACTGATCTTTGAAAGAATAACTTTTTACTTGATCGCTCTCTGAAAGTACTGAGATGCCTCATATAAATTAAAAGTAGATGTGGCTCATCCCTCATCATGGCATGGACAGGACTTTGTGTTCTCAGAAGTGATGCTACCATATCAATCTGGAGAGGCCTGAGGTGTTTCACTAGGAACAAATGAGATGTCTTTTCCCTGAGGACCAAACTAGCTAAGTCCTGAGACTCATCACCAGAAGGCTGGCCCCTAAGTGAGAACTGTCCTCAGACCCAGTCACTTATTAAACTGCCAAATGAGTGGAGGAGATTTATCTACATCAATAGGGCCACAAAGAAGTGCGTGGAGGGAAAGAACAGGCTGCCACACACCGTGACAATACATTACAAAGTAGAAGTGGTACACATTGTAGTCAGGATGCCCTCAATGAAATTTATGAGTGAAAAAAATGATAGGATCACATGAGAATTGTTGAAGAAAAATCAGGAGATCAACAAGTACTCCATTAGTATCCTCACTGCTGGGAAAAGAAAGCAAGAAAGTCCCCTTGCATTTTGGATGGACCTTCCCTGGTGAACTTATGGGAGAGAGGAAATGGGCAGGAGTCTACCAGGCCAGGCAGGGATGGAGAGTTGCAATCTGTATCAGAGGAGGGGTCTGCACACATCAGGGAGATCAGAAATGTATACATAAATATAGCCATCTTAAAGACAGATTCCTGAGCGAACTTTTACAGGATGCTTTCAGGTTTGCAAAGCACTTTGATGATCACAACACTCCACTGAGGTAGGAGCTATTACTACCCCATTTTATTAATGAGGACCCTGAGGCAGATTCAGCAGCTTGTCCAGGGTCATGCAGCTAGAAAGCATGGATTCAAAAGCTAGAAAGGCAGGATTCAAAGTCAGGTCTTCCTCTGACCACTGTACTCATCTAGCTATCTCCCCATACCCACATGAATCATGGATCCCAGAAGCAGTCAAGCATAAGCCTATTAAATGGAAATGACTAAACAGAAGCCTCTACCACAAACCAGAAATTAGACTCTCACTTCTAAGTTTCAAGAGGATAAAAGTGATTCCTCATTACTTGGAGACAGTTGCTAATTAAACAATAAAAATAATAAAAATTTACACTCCCTCGTGAATTATTGGCCTCTAGCAGTTAAAAAAAAAAGCACTAGGGGGAGGGGATTCTTTTTAAAAAAAGGTATTTTAGGAAATTTGTTATTTCCTTAGGGTAATAGAAAAATGTTTAAAACTTGACAACCCCTGACTTTCTGTACTATATTTAATACAGCTGAAAAATTCATTTTTGAGCCCTCCTACTGCTTACTTTTCTCCATTTCACAACTCAAGTAATTTACTGCCTACTGTTGCTGTCATCCATCTGAAATGGCACCTCCATTCCCTTCTAGCTTCCACTTAAGAGCTCGCTCACACATCTATCTTTAAGATGGCTATATTTACATATGCCCATATGCCACCATTCATGAAACAACCACTGCCTTCCTCTTGTCTTGGCACTGATGACTACATACATAAGCTTTGAGGGGCAGTCAGAGGGTGAATGAGAGAGGGGATTTCTCTTTTTAGGTTATCACTGGTTTTTTCATGGGCACAGGATGGGCATTTTTAATCGCACTGCTTTGTGGAATGGAATCAGTAAATATAAGAGAAAGGATAGGAAGCCACAGGGACTATAGAGCAAATGCAGGATTCTAAGAGCTGGGAGCAAAATACCATCTTGGCCTCTGTTCTAACTACCTCCTCCCCAATTCTCCTCTACCTATCCAAATTTCAGCTTTCGAAGCCCAGCTCTTGGTCTCACTTTCTTCATGAAGCCTTAATTGGCCATCCCAGTGACCATTTCCGCTTGAAAATCCTAGTTTCCACATATAGGAGAGTCATTTGATCTCACTGAGTCTCAGTGACCTCACTTACAAAATGGGGATAATAATACTCATATTTACCTACATCACAGAGCTGTTTTGAGAACATACTTTCTAAGTCATCAATCACCACAATTTGTGTTATGAATTACTGTTATTAATTGTTGGCTGTAACACTTATCTGGATCTTAACCACAGGATCATAAATTTAGAGTTGAAAGGGCTCCTGACTGTCATCTAGCCCAGGATGTGCTGAAGACAGCTCCTCCTGAGATGTGAGCATTGAGCATTTATATCTTGGAAACTGGCTTGATTTCTGGTTCTGTGAATTGTCTAGATTTAAGAAAATGATGGAGAAAATGCTAATAATGCAGATTAAACTTAAAAACGTGTCTTGTGTATTTTGGAGAGCAGGTTGTTAAACATTTACAATCACATCGATGATCTAATTCCAACCTTCTCATTTTACAGATGAAAAACTGAAGTCAAATGGATTAAGTAAGCTGCCCAAAGTCACAGAGGTCATAAAAGAGTAGGGACTCAAATTCAGGTCCCACAGACTCCACGTTTAACGTTTTCAAATTCACCTTCCCAATCATATCCTTGTAACATCTCTCCTCTGATTGCCTTATATAGTTTACTACTGAATTACTCCTTAAATATTTGTGTGTAAACTCCTTAAGGGTAAAGACTACATTAGTCACATCTCTCCCTCAGCACCAGGCAACTTCTGATTCTAGGTTTTTGTTGTTATGTAGTCATGTCCAACTCTTTGTCACCCCTTTTTTTGTTTTCTTGGCAAAGATACTAAAGGGGCTTGCCATTTCCTTCTCCAGCTCATTTTACAGATGACGAAACTGAGGCAAACAGGGTTAAGTATCTGAGGCCAGATCTGAACCCGCAAAGATGAGTCTCCCTGACTCCAAGCCCAGCAATCAATACTTGTGGAATGAAAGAAGGCGAGGCCAGTTATCTATCACAGTGGGACAGTCAAAAAAGCAGAGCTATAGTTATTCTACAGTGTCCCCAAATTCTTAGTACAGTTTTAAGCTGTTAAAGCTCTAAACCATGAAAGCTTACAAACTGCACTGAGAGTTTTGGGACATACCACACAGTCCATGGAGCTGGAGTTGAACCCTAATGCTACATCTCTCTACCTGTGAGACTTTTTACTATGTCCTTTTACTTCCTCCAGGCCTTAGTTTCCTCATCTGTAAAACGAGATGGTTAGATTAGATCAGTTGTGTTGAACTCAGATAGAAAGGGATCCCTCCCTCCTAGTCCCAGATGTGCCTTGAGTTTGACACCTCTCTACCAGGTGATCTCCAAAGTCTCATTTGACTCTGAATCCAAGGAACTTGAGCTCCAAGACACAACAAGATTAATAGTGTAGTAATTAGATATGGAAGGGCAGGCTAAAAGCAATCAAAGGCACATAATGGTTAAATGACTTACCTAGGGTCACACAGTTAGAAAATCCCTGAAGCAGGCTTTGAACCTGGATCTTTCTGATTACAAGCTCGGCTGTCTATCCACAATGCCAGGCTGCCTTCTCTAGGCCTCATCTCACTATGTTCACTGTAGATTAAATATGTGTTATTGCATTTGATCCACAACAACTATATGACATAGGTGCTATTATTGTCCCCATTCTGCAGATAAGGAAACGGATGCTGACAAAGGTTAAGTGACTTAACCAGGGTCACACAGCTAATAACATCTAAGGTTCTCCTCAATCCAAGATCAGCACTCTATTTAATGCACCATATAAGTTTAGAAATACTGGAAGGAACCTTAGAGTGCATCTAGTCCAACCTTTTGTTTTAAGGAAACTGAGGCACTTGCCTGAGATCACAAAGATTGACTGATGTGGCCCCAGACTCCAAGGCAGTCTTCTTTCCATTACACTGAAGATGGGGAAAGGGTTGGATGGGCAAGAATCATCCTTCCCTTGAGGCCCATGCAGGTGTCAGTCCTCAGCTTAAAACCAAGTCAATGTAATTCTCTGCCTAAGGGCAAGAAGGAAGCTTCCAATGCTGACTCAAGCAGGGCAGGCCCTAACCCTTACCTCTCCCTCTTCATTCAGTCTTTGGACGGAGCTAATAAGTCAAATTCTGGAAACAAGATATGCAGAATGTATTAGAAATGTTCAGATCTGCTGATAATACTCACTGCCTCAGCTAAGGGCAAAGGAAGGCACATGATCTTGAGTCTACTGGTATATAATGGGACATAACTAATAAACCAAAGCAATGTTACACGTGTTATCACTTTCAGCTATGCCAAAACATGTGGCAACATGCATGCTGCACACTACTGTCATTTAAAAATATCTCCCTGACAAGGATAAATATTTGGCAGTCATTATGGCCACTCTCTGACTGAGTCCGTTGAAGAAGTTTTGTGTGTGTGTGAGAAAGAGAGAGATTGTGCCTGAGCCTGCCAACCTCAGTGGCACTCACAAACTGTGATTTTTTTGCTTTCTCAAGAATTATCTCCTAGGGGCAGCTAGATGACATGATGAGTTGAGCACCAGCCCTTGAGTCAGGAAGACCTGAGTTCAAATCCAGCCTCAGATACATGACACACTTCCAGGCTGTGTGACCTTAGGCAAGTCACTTAACCCCAACTGCCCTCTTTTCCCCTCTCCAAAAAAAAAAAAATTATCTCTCAGACCCACAAATATGTTTTTAAAATGCTTAGAAAACATGCATCAAATAGAATGTATTGTTTATTCTGAGTATAAAATTTACTGTTAACTGCCAATGAAGAGTTATTTTAAGCAGGGGAAGAGGCTGTCCCTATAAGTAATGAAATATTTGGCATCACTCATCAGACACAGATTTAGAGCTGGAGGAGACCTTAGAAGCCATCAAGTCCAACATCTTCATTTTACGAATGAGGAAAATGAGGCACGAAGAAGTTAAATGACTTTCCCAGAGGCATATAATAAGTGCATATAAGGAAGGATTTGATTTTGGCTTTTCTTGGTCCAGAGCTCTATCTACTATGCCACCTTGGGGTAAATTCTGCTTCAATAAAAACAACATATTTTATTCCCATTTTACCCATCTCTACTAAAGTACCCAAGTTGTAGTAAGCAGTAAGGTAAGTTGGGTTTCTTAAAAAAACAATTTTTCTCATGCAAAGAAATCACAAGTAATATACTAAGTAACAGAACACTTGGGTTTGGAATAAAGAAGACCTTGGGTTCTTGTGTCACCTCTTACTACCTCTGTGATGCTAGACAAGTCACTTTAATTCTACAGGCACCAAGTAACTCCACAGAATTCACTTACTAAAGTTACATATGCTTCTGAACTGCTCTGCAGGAAGGAATTCTCACACCAGGAGTTCCCCATGCTGATGAAATCAGAGATCCTTTGCTATTCTTGTTCCAGAAGAGATCACAGTTAGGTAGTAATAAAATAAGAAAATGGTAAAACCTAGGAAAATACTATCAATACAAGTTGGTATTACTGCAACAACTGTTTACATAGCCATGCATACCTGAAATACCTTAGCAGTTCAAAAACACAAGAATTGTGTGGGTGTGTTATGTAGGGAGATAACAAGGTAAAGTTGGAAGGAATGCTTCCTTTAGAGTCAAGAGACGTGGGTTTGAATACCTGTTCAACTCACTTTTCTGCCAGTGTTACCTCAGGCAAGTCTCTTTACCACCCTAAATCTCCATTTCCTCATCTTCAAAATAAAGAGGTTAGATTAAAGGACCTCTGAGGTCCTTTTGAGCTCTCAATCAATGAAAGCAGGTAGCAGATGCCTCCCCTACAAAGAAAACCAAGGCTGTAAATTATTGACTCTAAATCTTAGGGCTGTTCAGTTGAATACTTGAGCCCTCTCCTCCAAATTCTTTTTACCAATGATCAAACATTTAGAGCATTCCTCCTAACACAAGTGATGTGTCAACAACAAAGACACTTTCTATTCATAGCCAGAAGCTATCCTTCTAGTCTAATTAAGAGTGAAACAAAACCTTTCCAAAGAAGCAAATCTCCCCTGTCATTAAAGGAAGCAGACCTGGGTCAGGTGTCTCAGAAATGACCAATGTGATGACTGGTTCTCCAGTTAAAATATTCATGAGTGAAATTCCCCATGCCTTGTTTCCTGCAGAATTTTTCTTGAAAGAGTCCAGGAAATAAACAAATGCCAAGAAGAGCGCTGAGGGGACCTGTTTATATATTTAATTCATAGCACATGGACTCCAAACACTGAAAAGGATCATCCTCTCTCTCAGAACATGCACTCTCCTGAAGATATTTTAAAATGTGAATCAAAAGAAAAGATCATCAAATGGTCTGCCAGTGACGGGTTCAAAGAATCAGTTTTCTAAACTTGGGACATCCCTTAGGGGTTGGATATAGAGGCAAACTAGTGTTTGTAGCAGTCGCATGATCCCAGCTAGAGACCAGCTGCTACTCATTCCACTCTAGGTGAAACCTGTACTCTCTAATGCCTGCAAGATGAAAAGTCAAAGGAAACTACAAAGTACATTATTTTTTAGTGGAAGGTTATAATAATAGATAGCCACACCCTACCAGGGGAAAGACCTGGAATCAAGTCTACTCTGACACTTAGCACCTGTGCAAACTCGTGTCAAGACATTTCATCTCTCTGAGCCTCAGTTGTTTCACATGGAAAATAGGGATTTTAAAAATTTTACTACTTACCTTGCCAGGTTGTTGGGAAGAAAACGCCTTATAAACCTTCACGTGTTAAAAATAAGTGTGAGTTTATAGATGCTTACTAGAACTTACCCTACCACCTGCGTGATGCTGGGCAAGTCACTAATCCTCTCTGGTCTTCAGTTTGCTCAACAGCAAAATCAGATAGCTGGACTCAAGGCACTCTGCAATCCCTTAGCTCTAAATCTAAGATCCTATGAACTGTTGAAAAATATTCTAATCAAGATTAACTACCAATTAAAACTGGATCCATGACAATTTGTCCAATTTCCAAATAGTCTTCTCCATGACAAATGCAACTACTTGATGACTACTTTTCCCTACATTTACCCAAAAGAAAAAAAAAGGAGCAAGCCAGAAAAATGCACAAGAGTATAAAGATATCATATTATCTTATTACAAGATAATCATTACCTGACTTCTGACCTTACCTAATAAGAATTTATTCCTAAGAAATATATTTGATTAAAATAGATTGAGTCTCAGTTCTACCTGAAGCCTTTCCTGATATGCCCAACCCACAAGAACTGCCCCCCCCCCAATTGCTTTGAGTCTATTTTGTATCAAACTGCATACAGTCACAATTGTAAAGTTACAAGGGTCAACTAAGCAAACACTCATTTTACAGATAAGAAAACTGAGGAACAGAGAGGGTGACCTGTCCAAGGTCACACAGATACCCTGTGGGCAAACCAGGGTTTAATCTCAGGTAATTTGACTCCAAACTCAGTTCCATCTGCATCCCCTCAGTTCAAAAGCTCATCAAAGGCAAGTATAATCTCACTTTCATCTTTACATTCCCAGTGGCTAGCACAGTGCTTGGCACATTGTTGTTGCTCAGTCATGTTTGACTCTTCATAGTACCAGTGACCATAGCATGCCATGGGGTTTTCTTGGCAAAGATACTGAACTGGTTTGCCATTTCCTTCTGAGGTGGATTAAGGTAAACAAGTGACTTGTCCAGGGTCACGCTGCTATTAACTGTCTGAGGCTGGATTTGAATTCAGGTCTTCCTAACTCAAGGCCTAGCACTGTAACCACTGAGTCATCTATTTGCCTCTGCTTGGCACACAGTGGGTGCTTAATAAATGCCTGTACATTGGTTGATTTCAAGTGGTAGTGAGCAGTCACATTATGAGTTACACTTAAAATTTTTTTCCAACCCCAATTCAGACCCACACCCAAGCTCTAATAAAGGATCTTGCTGAATTAATTTTATTGCACTCCCAGAAAAAAAAAGAAAAAACTGTGATTAGATTGTCCACAGTCCAGAATGACATTTTGTTGCCATGGCAACAAAACCGACCTACCTGTGGCTATGGTCTGTTAAGAACTCCTCCTACCAGCAAATATAGTGCCATGTTTTCATAAAGCCAAACTACCACCACAACCAGAAGCAAAAAAAAAATGCCACTGGGCTGATTTTTTATTCCAGACATATATAATCAATGTAGGGGAAAAAAATAAACCACAATCACACCTAACCAACATTTTACAAGTTACCACAACCTGCCATCTTTTAAAGTACATTTGAATAATTTAATAATTGTCCCCCAAAAAACTTACTGTAGCTGAGAACACACACAGAATATCAAGATATTGTGAAATATAGATAATTTACCACCAGTTCCAAAAGCACTTGTTTTCTTAAGTACTGGTAATGAATAAATGGAAGCAAAGAGAGAAATCCAGTCCTCCACGCACTTACTGTGATTCACCAACTAGGTGTTTCTGGACTACTTACTCGGACTGGGGGGCTCCGGGCCTGCACTCGTTGTTGTCCACCTTGGGAGCCTTGAGGATCTTTTGAACTACAGTTCACAACAGCACTGCCCTGGGCCCGGAGAGCATTTGTGCAGTTAATCCCACTGCTGGTGCCTGGTTTCCGAGGTCTCTGCTTGATTCCATCCAACAGCCTAACCAACAGGATGTTACTGGGTAGCTCATCGACTCCGCAGCCCACTAAAGTCCTGCATTCTGGACACCTCAGTTCGTTTCGAGAACCGACAATCCCCAGCAAACAGCGTTTGCAAAATGTGTGCTGGCAAGGCAAGACCTTTGCAGAAGCATCAAGTCGTTCTAAACACACAGGACATTCCAACAGATCCAACAAGGCAGATTCATCCATCTTTATCTAATTTACTGAGAAAAAAGTCTTCATAGTTGTTCACCTCCCTTAAAGTGATTCATGTAACATCCATGCCTGTTCAGACTCTCCTCTGGGATTGGCAGGTAGAGAAAAAAGAAAAATAAATAAATAATGTTGTCATCTGGGGAAAATTTTTTAAAATGAGTTCATTGAAAAGCAGAAAGAACACTATGGTCCAGAGACCTGGGCTTATGTCCCAGCTCTGCTACTAACAAGCTTACTTTCCTTCACTCATCAAGTGTTTACTTTTTAAGAAATTTAACAGAGTAAAATAAGCTGACTTTAAATTATGGTAAGTCACTATAATAATAGTTTAATTTAAAATTAACAAATCACCTTGTGATCTTAGGAATCTCACTGGCCTTCCCCTGCCTCAGTTTCCTCACCTGCAAAATAAGAGCATCAAATTGGATGGTTTCCAAGTCCCTTCCAACTTGGGCAACATGAATCTATAGAAGGGCCAAGAACTAAAACATTCATAAATATTTTTAAGAGTCTGCTTTGCTTGTGAATACTGCTCCTACACTGGTGAGTCAATCATTTTTAAAAGATTTCTACACAATTCAAAAATAATCCCTAAAGCTATTTAGAAGTACACTGTTTTGTAATAGCCATTAAGTGCTTATTACAGAAGGATTTCTGTAATAAATGCAATTTATGAAATGAAATAAAGAAGATAATTTCTTTGACCATCACAGCG
>JAQQSZ010008036.1:0-13151 GCA_028646595.1 Phalanger gymnotis | reverse complement strand
GGGGGACAGGTTAGGAAGGAGAAAAATATAGTTAGTCTTTCACAACATGAGTATTGTGGAAGGGTTATACATAATGATACGCATGTGGCCTATGTTGAATTGCTTGACTTCTTGGGGAGGGTGGGTGGGAAGGGAAGAGGGGAGAGAATTTGGAACTCAAAATTTTAAAAAATAGATGTTCAAAAACAAAAAGTTTTCTGCAGGCAACAAGAAAATAAGATACACAGGCAATGGGGCATAGAAATTTATCTTGCCCTACAAGAAAGGAAGGGAAAAGGGGATGGGAGGAGAGTGTGGTGACAGAAGGGAGAGCAGACTGGGGAACAGGGCAACCAGAATATACACCATGTTGGAGTTCGGGCGGGGAGGGTAGAAATGGGGAGAAAATTTGTAATTCAAATTCTTGTGAAAATCAATGCTGAAAACTAAATATATTAAATAAAAAAGGAAAAAAAATCACAAAGTTTAAAACCCATATTTCATTCATTAGTAACTCCAAATTTCACAATACTTAAAAGTTTCCTATGTACGCCCTTGTATTACAAATATAGAATGAGAATTCTTTCAAGTAATCTGAAGTTCAAATATTCTAAAGTGATTCTTATAAATCAGCTAATAATAATAATACTATAAATAGCAACTAGTATTTAGATAGCACTTGAAGATTTGCAAAGCACTTTATATATGTTATCTGGCTTTATTTTGCAATAACCCTGTGAGGTAGGCGCTGTTATTATTCTCATTTTGCAGATGAAGAAATTGAGCCTGGTTGAAGGTAAATGACTTGCCCAGGAGTCTTTTTCCGAGGAGACTCCTTCTTCAGGTCTTCTTCCAAGTAGATTCCAAGGCCAATGCTAGTGGACCCCCTAGATTCCCCATAAGAGTAACAAAGGAAATCTCAACTTCATGTATAATTTTAAATGCAAAACAAAATACAGAAGCTGAAGAAATGTTAATTGGGGATTTTTTTTTACAGACGAAAATTAGTATGAATTCTTTTGGGGGTACATATACACTTAATAAATACTTGGCAACTGCTTGTTTGCTATGCTAAAGAGAGGGAATCTTCCATAGGAAATATATTGAAAGCTAGAGCTGACTATTTAATACTATCTTTGGAGACTGAATTTCACTGCCACCAAGTACAACTGCTCCAGGGCCCTTATAAGCACAATGAACTGGCTCACATTAAAGTTAGTCAGAAATTGTTTTTAAGGACACACAATCCATACACTAACCTGAAAACAAAACTCAAAGGCCTACTTTACTTTAGCTGTCAAATATGGGGGTATGTAGTTGAGAAAAGATTTTATATAGCCTACTTCTCCCATCTAAAAAGAAAATGAATACCTATGAATCTCTAAATATTTGATTAGCTGCAGTCTATACACAGCAGGGTGCAATACTTGAAAAAAGGTCATTTTTTCTACATAATGATTTATGTAAAAGATGTATTACGCCTGAGATTTCTGCTAACTCAACTGTCTCAAGGAAAAGCATCCTAGTGAACACAACAACAGCAACAAAATAAAACCAGTTCAACACTTTAAGGAAGCATCTGGAACAGAGTCCTTAACACCAATAAAATCCAGTAACAGCCTGTTTCACATTATGGTAGGCTTTGTGCCAACGAACAGAGTATCTTTCATTAAAGAAGGAAGAAAGGGGGGGCTAGCAAGTTAACAAAAGGGGCACAGTATGGTGCCCTAGAAAACCCTGGCAAAACAATGCTCAGTAGATATACAAAATGACTTCATCTGCTGCATCTCACAAGGAAAAGAATTGAAAATACCTAGGTTTTATAAAGCCAAGGAACACTTTGCCCTTTTTTTCTGTTTCTTGGCCAATGTTTTTCCGCCCTGGCACTTAGTTAATATTTTTTATGCGGTAGGCCTAATCAACAAAAAAAACAAAAACCAAAAAAAAAAAAAGGAAAGAACAGAATTTAAAAAAAATTAATTTGAAAATCAGCTTTCTTCTAGTTTTCAAAAAAGCATTATATGTGAATAAGAGTGAGGTTATTTAAACAACTGATTTAATCTGATGTACTTGCCTGTAGCTACAATCTTAATTTTTCCTCCTCACTTCTTTATTTTTTTAAATAAGCCGAAGCAATAACATCTGTCAGTAACTGCTGGATGAATTGGAGGAAAATTATAATTGAAGAAATTGTACCCAAAACAAACATCAACAATGGTGTTTAGTCTGTTATCTTTACCCACACACCGAAAAAAGAAAGGAAAAAAAATACATCTTATTTCTTTCTAAAGCACTAAATGCTGCAGCATCCACAATTTACTTCATTTTCACCACTGTTTTCATGAAGAGATTTATCAACTTGTGAAACATTTCAGGAATATAAAAGTGACATTTATTTTCCACTTAGAAGAATTCCTCACCTTGAAGTTTTAATAAAATTCATTAAGTTTTCCAAGGGAATGCCACAAATGCATATAGGCTTTCACAGCAAAGGTAGGTGAAAGTATTTCTTAAAGCTTATCTTGTAGTTCAAGACACAAAAACTCTCCTAAGCATAGCTAGATTTAACAGAAACAATGTAGGCCATAAGCAAAATTTATTGATGTTCAAATGGGACTCAGTTTCAAGTCCAGGTGTTCCCTTATAAATGTGTTCAAAATCAATGTCTGTTGCTTCTATTTGGCTTTTCTATGTATTTTGTTTGATTTTTTTTAATCATTTTTCCCTTTTCCTGATTTTCATTGGCAAATGAAAAAAAATAGGAACAGGATATTCCATCTCATGCCCAGCATCCACTGATAAATAAAATTGATGAGGACCTTACATATCCAGCCAATTGGATTCTCAAGAAACAAAATGTTTGAAAGTTGTACAGCTAACAGGAATGGCTCACTACACTCTCACCTGCAGCAGTCAGCATGGAATGTCCTGATATCAATGATAGTAGGTGCGACATGGCCATGCTCCCAACTTCTCCCACTATCATACCACTTTTCACCTAAACTGAAGCACCACATTGCTGCCACGCTTGACTGACAGCTACAGAGAGTAGAAGTGATGTCACAGAAGTTCTCAGGGTTGGAAGAGCCTCCAGAGCTCATCTAGTTTAACCCACTCTTAGGTTGCCTATATGTCTCTCTAAAAGACCTGTCCACTTACCCACCCAACCCTTACTTATCACCTTCTGTTTATAGGAAATTCATAAGCCCCCCAAGATAGCCTCTTACACTTGGATAGTTGTAATTGTTAGGAGCTCCCCTTACTCCCTTAAATCAACTTTAAATCTGTCTCTCTGTTTGTTCTTAGTTCCATTCCTGACACAAAGTAGAACAAGCTTAATTCTTCTCTGCCAAATGTCAACTATTCAAATACTTGAGGGAGGCCATCACATTCCCCACAACTCTTTTCTTCCCTAAATGTTTCCACTGACTCTAGAACAAATATGGAAATTTGGAAAGTTAGCAGGTTGTAGAGGTCTAAGGATGACGATGTGGTGATCTCTAAGGGCAGCTCTAAATCTATGATTCCATGACCCTAAGAGGAAAGTTAGATGTTTTTTATGCAGGAAAAAAAAACCTACAAAGACCAACTTAATGATACAATATAGGGTCTCTTCTGGATTTAATTCAATGATCCTATGATTCCGGCAGAAGTGGAAAGGGCATCACACTCTGTGTTCTTATACCAAATTTTAAAATAGATTTTATGCACAATCAAAAAGAAATTCAGTAACTGATGGGGGAAAACATTCAATCACTAGAGACAATATTTCCCAAAAGAGTTGAAAATAAATTAAATTGACAATTTTGATTATATTAAATTAAAAAGGTTTTACACAAACAAAACCAATGTAATCAAGATTAGAAGGAAAGAAAAAAAGTGGGAAACAATTTTTATAGCAAGCGTCTCTGATAAAGGCTTCATTTCTTAAATATATAGAGAACACAGTCAAATTTATAAGAATACAAGTCATTCCTCAATTGATAAAATGATCAAAGGATACAAACAGGTAGTTTTCAGATAAAGACATCAAAGCTATCTATAGTCATATGAAAAAATGCTCTAAATCACTATTAACTAGAGAAATACAAATTAAAACAACTCTGAGGTTCCACCTCACACCTATCACATAAGCTAATATGACAGAAAAGGAAAATAATAAATGTTGGAGGGGATGTGAGAAAATTGGGACACTAATGAATTGCTGGTGGAGTTGTGAACTGATCAAACCATTCTGGAGGGCAATTTGGTACTATGCCCAAAGGGCTATAAAAGTGTGCATACCTTTTGATCCAACAAAACCACTACTGTGTCTGTAACCCAAAGAGATTTTAAAAAGGGGAGAGGACCTATTTATACAAAAATATTTATTGCATCTCTTTTTGTAGTGGCAAAGAACTGGAAACTGAAGGGATGCCCATCAATTAGGGAATGGCTGAACAAGCTGGGGTATACAATTGTGATGGAATACTACTGTGCTATAAGAAATGATTTCAGAAAAACCTGGAAAAACTTATGTAAACTGATGCAAAGTGAAGTGAGCAGAACCATAACATTATGCATACTAACAACAATACTGTACGATGATCAATTGTGAATGACTTGGTTATCTCTAGCAGTGCAATGATCTGAGACATTGATGATAAAAAATGCTATCTACCTCCAGAGAGAGAATTGATGGAGCCTGAATGCAGATTGAAGCATAATATTTTTCATTTTCTTTATTTTAATTTTTAATTTTCTATATTTTTCATGATTTTTTCCTTTGGGTCTACATCTGAGTAATATGTTATTATGTTTTGCATGACTGAACATGTATAACCTATGTCAAACTGCCTACTGTCTCAGAGACGGGGGAAGCGAGGGAGAAAGAAAATTTGGAACTCAAAAATTTTTTTAAATGAATGTTAAAAATTGTCTTTACATGTAACTAGAAAAGAATAAGATATTTTATAAAGGAAAAGAAAATCTGTCAAATTGAGAATGAGTATTGCATTTGGGACCTAGTTTGGTGGTTAACATTAGTTTTAACAATCACAGTGAGGCACAAACCTTATTGTTGACAATGGCTTCTGAGTCATCAAAGACAAAGTCTCCATCGTAACTATGGGCAAAGCACACAAACGAAACAAATGCCACTAGAAGTTTTGCACAGTAAGTGGGAATAATGGTTGTTGGTATGACATGATCCAAATTAACATCCACCTCAGCCATTTTGAAAAATGTTGGTTCCAAGGTTGATGCTCCAGCATTATGTTGATTAGAAATCTGTAAGACATATAACAAGTATTTTAACAGATAAGAAATGCTACTGCTAAGTAAATTCATACATGTATACAAAGAAATATAAAAATTTTTTTAAACATGCAAAATGTCTATATTATGAGCATTTTTATGGTGAATACATTAAATTGGCAAGAAATCATATAAGGTTCAATCACAAAAGTTCAATGGACTCATAATTTTAATCAACTATTAGAGTAATAGATTTATTACCACAAAGTCCTATAATTCGTCTCAAAAAAAAATCTAGCTACCTGCTTTCCAAGCCAATCATCTGAAGGTCTACATTTGTAAGATATTGAGCTAAGGGATTTGTAAGAAAAAAAAATCTAAAAGATATGATCCCTGTTCTCAGTAAGAAAAATAAGAATTATTTCTTTCTTAGAATTTTATTTAGAGATAGAAGGTACCTAAGAGTCATCAAGTCCAACATTCTAATTTTATAGATAATGAGGACCAGAGGAGTTAAGTGACTTTTTCCATATTCTGATACCAAATCCAGCACTCTTTCAACTATATCATGACATCTCAAGGACCCATCATTGTATTGGTTGGGAGTACTCCCACCACCAAAACAGACTCAAACCCATTATGAATGAATAGATGGTAGAATCACATAAAAAGCTAAATAATATAGGAGACAAATTACAGCTCAATATAAAACGGTTGCAGTGAAGTTTATGCTTAATTTCCAATTGAGGAGGTTAGATTGGTCTGACAAGGCTTCATGAAAGAAAACTGTAAACTCAATCTTTTGAAGGATTCATAGGTAGAGAAAAGATGAGGAAAACAGCATGTGTTGGGGAACAGGGACACTGCTCATCCAAAAGGGACACTCCTCATCCAACATCATGGACACTCAAAAAATAACTACTGAATGAAATGAAGATACATACACACACATATTTATGGACATACATACATACATGCACATATATGAGATATATATACTTCCACAATTTGGATATAAAATACAGCACTCACTATGGAAAATACAAAAAAAAAAAAAGTAGAGTAAGTCATTCCTACCCTCAAGGAACTTGTAATCCAATTAGGGATACAAGATATATACAAATAAAAAGATAGCAATTTAAGATTAGTTAGTCCTGAAATAAGTAGCATCACCTAAGTACTAGAGGAATTCAGATGTTGAAACTATGAATGGAGTAATCAAAGAAGCTTTGGTGGGATTGGTGGGACTGCAGTTAGTTCTTATAAGATTTAGATTTGTAGAGAGAAAAGAGAAGGGTATTCAATACAGAATAAGTGAGCAAAAGCAGGGGTGCAAGAACAGGCATAGTATAGGACTCAGGTCTATGACTGACATCAATACAACTGGAGCTTAAAAGGTTTTTTTGTTTTGTTTTGGAGAGTAGAGAGGAAATAAATTGCCTTGGTATAGTGAGATAAAGTGATGGAAAACCTAGAATGCCATGCTGAGTTGTTTAGACTTACTCTAATAGATTACCTAAAATCATTGTGAGTTCTGGGGCAAGGGGGATGGCATTTGCTTCAAGGGGATTAACTTGGCAGCAGTAAGAAGAAAGGTTTGGAATAGCTGGAGAATGGAAACAAGAAGATCAATTAAGAAGCAATTGTGGGTGTACAGTAATGACAGCCTAGACTCTAATAGTGGCAGTGAGAATGGAAAGAAAAGGATAGTCAATTAACAAGCATTTACAAAATGCCTATATTGTGCCAGAGACTATACCAGGCACTGGGAACACTGACAAAAAAATGAAACAATACTTGTCCTCAAGAAGCTTACATTTTATGGGGGAGACAGCATGAATTCATTTAAATACATACCAAATAAAAAGAGGGAAATCTTAGAGGTAAAAAGCCCCATAGGCAAGTGGAAAGGTATCAGGAAATGACAAATTTATGAAGTAGTCCCCGATCTGAGCTTCAAAGGATACTGGAAATCCTAAGGGACTAAAGTGGGAAGAAGGGAGTATTCCAAGCATGGTGGAGGTACATGGGAACAGCATGGGAAAAGACATGAACGAAGGAGATGGAGTATCATGTATGAAGAATGAAAAGGTCAGTTTGGCTAAACTAGAAGAGTATTACATAAAGGGAAGTAATACATAAGGCTAGAACGGTTGGTCAGAGCCAAGCTGGGAAGAGCTTAAAATGCCAACAGAAGACAGATTGAGAAATAAGTGAGTCTGGGAAAAAACTTATTAGTATAGTGATGCAGTCTAAAAACAATGTTATAGCCCAAACAGATGAAATATTGGTGACGTTTAATCTGTAACAAAGAACTAAGGGAAGACATGACGGCCAATGGACTGTAGTGACAAAGTGAGCAGATGTTTGTTTTGATCTAAAGGACAGAACAAGGAACAGTGATTAGATGCCACAAGGAGATTTTGTTTCAAAGTTAAGGGGAGAAAAAAGGAAATGATTAGGGCTGCCTTAGGAGGCAGTTCATTCCCTACCACTGCAGGTATTTTGGCAGAAGCTATTAGGCATTCATGGACTGTTAGAGCCAGAACACTGAAGATCACCAAGTTCAACTCTCTCCTTTTACATACAAGGAAACTGAGTCCCAGAAAATCTAAGCAACTTGTCTAGGGACACATATCTAATTAGAAATACAGCTGAGACTAGAATTAGAGATCCCAGTTCTTTCTAGTGCTTTTTCCACTGTGCTATATTGTAGAAAAGAATCCTGCAATAGGTGAGAGGTTGGAATAAATGACCTTGAAGTCAACTCTGGGATTCCATGATCTCCCACACCACATCTTATAAATCTCAAAAATGCCTCACATTCTCTTACAGTTTAATCCAAATCAATATCAACTCAACAGAAACGGTACCTATACCTTATTTCTTCTTTAGGTTCTTTCTTTGGATTTATCCACAATGAGATCAAGAGCAAGAATGGATTACCATCTTCTCTTTCTTTTCTGTGTGATTCTCCATAGAAGCTGTGAATAGTTTGGCAGAATAAGAGTTTCAGAACCGATTGCCCTCTACTGATCAACAAAAGGACTTAACCTACTATAAGCTTTGAGCAGCTGAAGGAGGACCAGCACCTCCCTCCTTATTCTGAGAAGATAGCTTAGATCTGTTAAATCCTCATTTCTGCAAATGGTAATTCTGCAAACTACAGAATTAATGAGTCGACAAAGGTCCAAAAACACAGACAGCTTTACTCTAGACATTTATTTTTACTGAGCTCATTAATGGAGATCAAACAAGAGAGGAGACTCGTCATCTGATAGTAACACCTTTCAATTTCTAGCAAGCGGCCTCGGAAAGGTTGAGATTTACAACCTGGAGATGAAAGGCTTGGCTTCTCTTTTACTCTCAATTCCCTGAACCATTCAGTCTGGTGTAGTGCATGCTCTTAAGAACTTCCAGGCAATATTCCAGCTACTATCTCCTCTTCCCCTCTTGCATCTCTCAGGTATCCACCCCACGGTTACAAATTCTGCGTTAAGACTGTCCATGCCCATGGCATTGTGCTTCAACTTACTGAAGTTACTGCTTCCTTACACTATTAAAAGGCCATATAGTCAGTCTGTGTATACATTTAATGAGAGAAAAATTAAAATTTAAGTTTTGATCTTAGATTTTAAAAATCACTATGAAGGCTATGAACCTATATTATGGTAGTATGGAAATGTAAGGTAAAGTATTGAGGTTAACATGGTAAGCTAAAGGGTGCAGTGGATAGTGTGCCAGGAAGACTCATCTTCCTGAGTTCAGATCTGGCCGTAGACACTTACTAACTGTGTGGCCTTGGGCAAGTCACAACCCAGTTTGCCTCAGTTTTCTCATATTTTTAAAATGAGCTAGAGAAGGAAATAGCAAAACCACTCTGATACCTTTGCTAAGAAAACCCCAAACGTGATCAAGAAGAGTCAGAAACAACAAATGAACAACAAAATTGAGGTCAACACTTATATAACTCATAATAATAACAGTCCAAATTTATGTGGTACAGTGGATAGAATGTCAGACTTGGAGTCAGGAAGACCTGAGTTCAATCCTGGTTTAGTCCCTTACTACATGTGTGATCTTGGGCAAATCACTTAATTTCTGTTTGCTTCAGTTTTCTCTTCTGTAAAACTGGGTCAATAATAGCACCTACCTCATAGGTTTGTTGTGAGAATCAAATGAGACAATATTTACAAAGCATTTTATAAACCTTAAAGGTCTAAATAAATGTTAGCTGTCAAGATAATAATAATTATCATATGGCATTTCAATCTTTATGAAGCACTTTAGTTACAATGAGCCAGTTTGTTAGACAGTGTAACTACTAAAAATCCCATTTTACAGATGAGAAAGCTGAGACTCAGAGTCAAAGTACTTACCTACAAGGTACTTGTCACAAATGCATTAAGTACCAGAGCCAGGACTCAAAAATCAGGTTTTCTAATTTCACAACTGGTGTTCAATCTATCATACTCAGCTTCTCAGTTAAGTGAAAGACTGAAAATAGTCACTTTACCCACAGCATTTAATGTACTATTCGATAAATGTCAATATCATGTTATAATAATCAAGCAAAATGTTCTCTCATATATAATTGTTTTGGTCCTAACTTCTGAAGACCATGGGCACAGAAATCTTTATTTCTCAGGGCATAGAGTCAAGAAGTTGTTACTCCTCAAATTAATACAAAATAAATAAATGTGGCCTCAGAATTGAAGGATGACTAACACAATGGCAATAAGCATTTGAAAGTCAATCATAAGAAAGAAGTTATAATCACCACCATCTTTGAACACATAAGTGACAAATAAAATTATGAAAAAATTGAATGCACACATGGGGTAGTGTGTTGTAATGAGGGCTAGCCTGGAAGATTTGGGCTCAAGGCCGGCCTCTAACACAAATTAGGGGGGACAGGTAGGCAACTTACATAACCTCTGCCAGCCTCAGTCCTCCCCTACAAAATGTGGATAATAATAGCACCCACCTCCAGGTTGTTGTGAGGTTCAGATGAGATAATATATGTAATGTAGCTAAGATAGTCATGAAATTTCTTAGGGCCCTATGAGGTTAAGTCACAGCTGAATTATTGATTTGCATCTGTGGAGGGAGTTTCTGCAATGAAGCTCTCCGCAACAATGAAATCACGAGAACTGATTAACTATACACACATACATACATGCATATCTACATACATATTATATATGTGTACATGTGTATGTACATCTACACGTACAAATATACGTGTGTGTGTGTGTGTGTGTGTGTGTGTGTGTGTGTATAGATAGGTGACTCTCAATCAACAGAGCATTAGGCCTGGAGTCAGGAAGAACTGAGTTCAAATCTGGCCTTAGACACTTACTAGCTGTGAGACCCTGGGCAAGTCACTTAACCTCTGTTAACCTTAATCCACTGGAGAAAGAAACAGCAAACAACTCCAGCATCTTTGCCAAGAAAACCCTATGAACAGTATGATCCATGGGGTCACAAAGAGTCAGACATGACTGAATAACAACAATGTGTATATGTATACATACAAATACATTAAAAGGCCAGATTTTTCTTTGAGGTAGAGTGTGGATAGGCCTAGGTATGGGCCAAGATTCCTTCCAAAGGGAAAGCTGAAGTACCTAGTTCTTGTTTGATGAATTTCCTGATGAACCAGGAAGAAAAAGGGAAATGATAAAACTACACTGCAAAAGAACAAATCAAATTAAATTCATAATCATTACAGCACCATTATTAGAAATGGCATTTTAAAAGATGCGCAAAACAAATGTAAATACAGTTTCTTTCTGATGGTTCCCACAATCAATGGTTAAAAGGTCAACATGTGGCTTAAGAACATGAGAGAGGATGAAGCTATGTGCTATGGTGGGCAGAGAGCTTGACGTGGAATCAGGATGACGTGGGTTCTAATCTTGCCTCAGATACCAGGTATGTGACTCCAAGAAAGTCACTTATTCAGCCCCATTTTGCTCATCTGTGGAATGTGGACGGTAAGAACACTAGCTTACAGAGCGTGAGGCAATGAAATGAGATGATATACATAGAAAGAAGCCAGATAGTCCAGCGGATGATGTTGGACTTGGAATCAGGAAGATCTGAGTTAACCTCTCTCCTCAGCTTCACTGTACACTGAGGATAATAATAGCACCTAAGTCACAGGGTTGTTGTAGGGATCCAATGAGATAACATATATAATCAGTGAATTAGCAACTCAATGAATTAGCTTATGAGATACTGTACTACATGTTGTATGAGGAAGGAGGATAGGGTCAGATACAATCAAAGAAGGGATATGATCTTTGTTTTCACAGACTGCACTCTAACAGAGGAGAAAAAATACACAACTAAAGAAACACAGCAATAAATAAATATTGATATACTACAAATTCAGTTTCCTTATATCTATAAAATGACAGTGTTGGGCTAGATGGTCTCTCCTAGTTCTAAACTGTTAAGCCTATGAATATGTAAGTACCAAGAAAATAAAGGCCTCATCAGAAGTCAATTATAAAAGAGTTCCTAAGGAAACGTTTTGAGCTAGGTTTTTAAGGTGGGGGAATATGACTTAAATTGAACAGGAAGAAAGATATTCTATGCAGAGAAAATGACATGCAAAGACATGGAGGTAGACATAAATACACTGTGTAGGAGATAGTAAGGAGTTTTAAGCTCAGCCAGAGGGGAGTATTGACAGAAGAGTATGGAGCCATGCAAAGGCATGGGGGGTGGGAGAGTGCAGAGCTCATTCCAGAGAGAAAAAGTACAGCATGGCTGGAACATCCTCTACATGAAGGGGACTGGTGGGATATAAGACTAAAAAGAAAGGGTGGCTCTAGATCACAGGTTTCAAACTCAAGGGTAAAAGTACCCAGTACAACCTGAACCAGATTGAAATGTAATTGGGAAATGTTTAACAAAATAAATAAAAATACAACATATGGTATTTCATTGGCTCCTTATAACAACCTTATAAATTAGGGACTATTATTCCCATTTTACAAATAAGGAAGCTGAGATTGAGAGAGGTCAGCTCAAATCTTCCTGTTTCCAAGTCCAACACTATTCAGTGGACTACCTGGCTTTTTCCTAATATATCATTTCATTTTTCTATAAATAGAGAAGAATGCTGATGATGAGAGGAAAAAAAGAGCAGTTTTACATTCCCCCTGCAAAGACATTCAAGATTGATTCAAGTCTAGACCAAGGAGGGCTACATTTTATACAATAGGTGTCTTATAAGTCATTACTGGAAAGTGTGATAAAATAAATAGTATTAGGTAAAGTTATTTAGTAGTTACATATAAGATGATTTAGAAAGTGGATACAATAGTGAGGAAAGCATAGAGATCAGGCAGGAAGTAACCATTAGAATAAAATATGCAAGAATATGAAAAAACTTGTCACAGAAAGAAAAAGGAAGATCTAAAAAGTGCTTAGAAGATCAGGGGAAATCGCTCTGAAGAGGTTTGGGGTGCTGGGACCACGAGAACGCCAAGACAGAGTAACCTGGAATGAATTCACACACTCAAACAGTCTTTCAGTCAAGAGATAGTTTGTTATAATGCCAATAGAAGCAGACAAAGTCCCTTTGGGAAACTTGCACTCTAATGGGGATGAATCTAGAACTTATACAGAAAGGGGGCATGGGAAAGGAATGCCAGGCATGCTAATTAGGTAATCTAAGGGTCCAGGTGTCTTTGGGAGCTATGGATGGGAAAGTGTAGGGAGTATGCCAGACATTGAGGGAGTTGTCAGAGGCATAGACCTTGGGGATTTGGTGTCAGGAGAGTCCTTGGGCCAGCCAGGGACAAAAATCCTTGGGCCAGGCACTCCTCTGTCTATTCTGATAGGAGAACGTGTTCTGCAACAAAAGCAAGTGTTCTCACAGGAGAGGGGCCTACTGAGAAACTGGAAGGTTTCCAGAGATT
>JAQQSZ010008035.1:0-13151 GCA_028646595.1 Phalanger gymnotis | reverse complement strand
AAAGAAGACTTCTAAGAGGATGGAGTATTTTTAAGTTGGAACTGCACTTCAGAAGGCCCTGAAGAAGGGAAGACTGGGAAGGGTAGAGACTTAGGCAGGACCATTGATAATAAGTTCACAGGAAGATCTGATCTGTGAGACCCTGTACCTGAATCAGTACAAGCTAGGGGATGGTTTTCTGGTGTGAGCACTCACAGGGATGGGGAGTGGAGTTATAGGGCAATCGATTGTCCAGTAAGATATAAGTGAAGTGTTTTGAGGCATTAAAGAATTGTATTGATGGTAGTCATTATTGTCATTTATTGTTATTGCTATTAACTAGGCTTTTCCAGAAGCAATGCTAGGGATAATTTGATTACTGTTCTCTACCAAGAGGTGAAAAGAGAGGTGGAGAGGGGAGACATGATAAATAATGATTGGTGGTGAATTGTTAATTAATTGATGGAACTGTTAAGAGCAACAGACATGCCCAGGTTTTGGGGTCATTGCTGGGAAAGACCATTATGACAGCAAGGAATAATGCTTCAATCACACTTTAATAAGGCACAGAGGGTACAAGGGAAAACAGCATAGAAAGTACAGAGGTAAATGTTATAAAGTGGAAAGGGTATAGAGGCAGAGACATGGGGACTTGGATGGGGTTGTAAAGAAAAGCGCACAGCATGGAGAAGGGAATGAGGAGCAAGAGACATAGATAACCATGGATTAGAGTTGGGAGCACTCAGCAGGATTCACCCAAATGGAGACAGAAAGCGTTCAGGAGGTAGGAATTTGGAGTCTCATTTTTATAGGGTTTTGGCAGGGCACAGGCTAACTCATATCTGTGCCACCTTGGTATTAGTTCATTAACATATCCACATCATTTCAAAGTTATCAGTAATATTTTAATGTTAGTTCATTAGTGTAGCCGTAATATCTCAAAGTTATCAGTACTGTTTGATGTTTGGCGAGATTCACTATGAATGTCTGCAGCTTATCTAAGGTTCACATATCATAGGCCGAAAAATCCCTCGCAGCACATTCTAGATGGCTTTGCCTGATTTAGCACAGTCTCAAGATTTTAATTTTAGTTAGTATAGAATTTAGTTTGCAAATTGTGCTCTTTTAATCTTTGCTACAGTCTCTGCATGACTTCTAGGTTCCCCTTTGTAATTTTACTTCCTGTTATCGTTACTTTTACTGACTACTTCTAAACTTATTATGCTAACTAAAAGTGGGGAGTTGTGGTCAGGGGGACCAGAGCAAGATACAATTTTAACACAGGTTGGAAACATGGTTAAATGTCTGGGTCCAACTAGACATAGGTGACAGGGGCATGTCACCAAAGCGAATGACCCCATAATAGAAGTTCCAGCAGGAAAAACAGCAGGGAACCAGTAGCAATGGCAGAGAGGGACAGCAGGAAGATAGTGGAGGGCAATCTAGAAATGAGATAGGAGGTAAATTGGAGGCACTTATTAGGTATAAGGTCAGGGAAGATGGACTGAGGTCATAGGGTTACATGGCTACATGGTTCCATGTAGTACATTATAAGTAGCAAGAGTTAAGCTTGTTGGTAGTTTCTTGTACAGTCTCCCCTAGATGAGTTTCAATCCTTGTACTATATGGATTCCAATAAAGAGAGTAAGAAAATGACATTGATGTAGACTGAGAAGTATACTAATGAGTAATTAGTTTAATGAACTAAAGAGAAGTAAACGGTCTTGAAATGTTTTTATAAATACAATTTCATTACATTCACCTATGCAGAATATCTCTTACAAAGGTAAACAACATTTATTCCAGTGTTTACATACTTTGATTCTAAGATTTTAAGTATTGCATCAGAGAGGTCCTGCTTTAACCAATAATTAGATCATAGCGTTACAGATCGGACCTTCAGGGTCATCAAGTTCAAATTTTTCACTTTACAGTTGAAGAGACTGTGGGAGGATCACACAGGTTGAGTCACTTGCTAAAGGTGAAAAATGAAACAATCCACCTCCTTTATTTTGCAAATGAGGAATCTGAGGAATAGCAAGGTTACTTGGCTTGCCACAAGGTCACACAGGTTTTGTGTCAAAGGTGGGATTTGAACCCAGATCATAATGAACTGAGAATTACCAAAAAAGCAGAATGGTTTTGAAGAGGCAGAGGAACTAGGGACCAAATTGCCAACATTCTTTGGATTATGGAGAAAGCAAGGGAGTTCCAGAAAAGACAAAAAAAAAAAAAAAACAACCAAAAAACAAAAACAAAAACATTTACTTCTACTTCATTGACTAAGGCCTTTGACTAAGTGAATCAGAATAAGGTGTGGCAGCTCCTCCAAGAGATGAGAATACCAAATCATCTTACTTTTCTTCTGAGGAACCCGTGTGTGGGCCAAGAAGCAACAGTTAGAACTCGTCATGGAACAACGTATTGGTTTAAGACTGGAAAATGGGTATGACAAGGTTGTTTTATTGCTAACAATAGGAATTTTTTTTAACTCATATGCAGAGTACATCATTTATTTTTTAACTCATATGCAGAGTATATCATTCAAAATGCCAGATTGGATGAGTCAAAAGCTGGAATTAAGGTTTCTGGGACAAACATCAAAAATCTCAGATACGCATATGATACCACTCTGATGGTAGAAAGTGAAGAAGAATTAAGGTGCCTCTTGATGAGGGTGAAAGAAGAGAGTGAAA
Source organism: Phalanger gymnotis (assembly GCA_028646595.1). Taxonomy (NCBI): domain Eukaryota; kingdom Metazoa; phylum Chordata; class Mammalia; order Diprotodontia; family Phalangeridae; genus Phalanger; species Phalanger gymnotis. Next base: position 10,476 of record JAQQSZ010008035.1, on the reverse strand, counting down.
AAGCTAGCTTGAAGTTTAACATTAAAAAAATCTAAATTCCTTCTTGGCAAATAGAGGGAGAAGAAATGGAAACAACGTTGTATTTTATATTTTTGGGCTCAAAGATCATCACAGACCCTGACTGCAGCTGTAAAATTAAAAGACATTTATACCTTGGAACGAAAAGTATGACAAATCTAGACAGCTTACTAAAAAGCAAAGATATTACCTTGCAAATAAAGTCCAATAGTAATGTATGCCTGTGAGAGTTGGACTATAAAGAAAACTGAGCACTACAGCATAGATGCTTCCAAATTGAGGTGCTAGGGGAAAAAAATCTTTTGAGTGTCCCTTGGACAGCAAGGAAATCAAATCAGTCAATACTTAAAAAAAGAATTCAGACGATTCAATGAAAGTTAAATACTGAAGCTGAAGCTTAAATACTTTGGCCATATGATGAGAAGGTAGGATGCATTGGAAAAGAACCTGATATTGGGAAGGATTGGCGGCAAAAAGAAAAAGGACATGACAGTGGATGAGGTGGATAGATACTGTCATGGAAGCAATGGATATGAGGTTGAACAGACTTTGGGAGATAGTAGAGAATAGAAGAGGCTGGTATGCTACAGTTCATGGGGTCATGAAAAGTCAGACATGACTGAACAACAACAGCATCTAATTTCAATTATGCTTCCTTCCTATCAATATGAATGGTGTGTAATTAACCCATCAAAGCATCAGGATAAGCTAATCATTCTCCAACCGTTCATTTTGATTTTAGTATTTGTTCAAAGTCTTCCTTGTCACATCTTCTCTGGGTAGCATTCTCAAGGACTTAGATAACTATAATAATGGCCTGCCTAATAATCTATTCACAGGTATATTTTGCATGTGAGTAAATAATTAAAGTGATTGACAAAGATTTTTTTCTTTTGTAAATTAACAATCCCTTTAAATGGGTTCCCCCCACCATTAATTTGCTTTTATTTTCACAAAGTATGCAAAGGTAAACTTTAGAATATCCTTTGCCAGTATCATTATAAATTGAATTCAATAGCCATTAATAATAGTCACTTAGTAAAAGAATGAATTTTATTTTTAAACCAAACCTGTGATTTCATTGGAAGGAACTCCTATGGACGAACTGCTTCAACCAATACAGATTAGCACCTGCTTTCCAATTTACAATCTTAGAGAATTGCTGGGCAACACTGAGAGAGTAAATAACTTTCTTAGGATCCCACATCACTTTTACACTGAGGCTACCCAGTATATAAGTGAAATTATGTCTTTCTCACATAGAAACTTGATATGGCATGATACTGTTGACAAATTGGCAATTACCTCATCATCCTCCACTGTGAACATTATTTAATAGCATTATTGTTAGAGTTGGTTTTTCATACTGAAAGTATTACAGGCATTCTATAATTCATGGAAATGAGCAAGTAGGAGTTTCTCTGGATAGATATTTTAGTGATATAGGTAAAAGCTATCTTGCCTGTCCAAATTCTTTTGAAACAAAGTTCATTAGCTCTCATATGCATTCTTTCTCTTGTTTGAAGCCTATGAGTCAGATGTTTGTTGGGTCCTATCATCTATTAGATCTGTCCTCAACTGTTCTGAATCATACTTACCGTATTTATTGCTCATGATTCATCTGCATTTGTAAGAAGACATTAGAAACTACCTGATATTTTGAAGCATATCAATTTATGGTTTCCTGGAATTACCTTAAACATAATTTGACTTGAACAAATATTTGGAAAGTGAGGCCCAGAGGATGTGAAATGCCCCATCCAAGTGGAAACTAGCAATGTCAGAAGTTTAAACTATGTTCTCTGATTTCAAAGCCAGCATTTTTTTCTTTCCCTCCCCTCATCTTCCATTGCACCAAATTCTTCTCATGGAGTTTGCATTTTTAAGAGGAAAAACTTATATGATAAAATTTTTTTTATGAAATAGGTACAAAAGAAATACAAAGTATTTTGGGGAAACAGTTGAGGGAGTTATGAAATGTTCCTGGTTGGAATTTAAATTTGAACTGAGCTTTGAAGGAATCTACAGATTCTCAGCAGTGGAGGTGAGAATGGAATGTATTTCAGGCATAGGGGTGGGTGATTGCATTGCAAAGGCTCAGCTCTCTGTCTTGGAATGTTGTATAAATTATAACATAAGGCAGAATGTAGTCATGTCAAAGGGGGAGGGGTAATGTGAGAACAATCTGGGTAGATAGGTTTGAATCAGCTTGTGAAAGAATTTAAATGCTTTTAAAGCATTCAAAATAGAGGGGTTTGTATTTTTATCCATTTTTCCTAGCATATATAATTATAAGGGACTTCCCCATGATATATAGGGTAATTCAATTATTTCAGCAAAACTGTCCTAGTCATGTATTGACAGCTAAACAGCTATCAAAAGGGCCACCCATTAGAAAAGAATGCAGAAATACCAGTGGAATTAAAGTAATTTTTGTTTATGATTAAATATAGATGCATTCAGCCCATAACTAAAGAGAAGAAGGGTAAAGAAAAATTTATGCCGTAGGAAGCAATTACCATAGTTAGAATGTCTTTTAAAAGGCATGAGCAACAAGGTAAAAATATTTTTGCATTTTTTAATTCCAGCCAGTAACTATGAAGTACGTTTTATTTTAGAAGGTGGGAGTCCTGCCTAGTGTCAGAATGTCAATCTTTGAGCCTTTTATTTTTAGATCACTTACTCAGCAACCTCAGGAAACCTATCTAATTTCCATGAACTTTAGTGTATTTATTTGGTAAATGTAAAGGACCTAAGGATATAGGTTCTGGCCTTCAGTAATAAGCTTAATGATGCTGCTCATCACCTCAGCTCACAGTGTTACATTGTACTACACAACCAGTTTGATCAAAATCTATTATTCCCGTTCCTTTTCTTCTCTATTTATTAAAATTCTACCCATCATTTAAGGTCTAGATCAAGGGCCACCTCCTGCATGAGGCCTTCTGAATTCACCTTCCTCTGACATCCTATCATTTGGTGTCTGTGCCACATAATAGCATTTAATTGCAAAATGTCGTATTTATTTTCTGTTGTCATCAAACTCTAAACACTCTCCTTCAGAGCAAGGGCTGTTTTTTTGCCTTTTTTGTATCACCAGTACTTAGCACACTGCCTGACCAAACCAAGTACTTAATAAATGCTTTGTTGACTGACTGTGACTATTCTATATGTGTGATTCTCATATCACCAAAAGGCAGTGTTTCTTGAAAGATGGAGTGTGGGATTTATAGGAACTGTGGTATAGTAGATATAGCACTGGACTTGTAGTCAGATCCTCCACCAGGAAATTAATAGCTTATGATCTGGGTAACACTTAGCCATTCAGAGCCTCAGTTTCTATATGTGTAAAATAAAGTCTAGACTAGACCCTTCTGCTTCCCAATCTATAATCTTATGATCCATTGTCTTGATCCAAATCTCGGGGTGTGCTTCTTCCTGTTCTTATGACCGTTGGCTAAGTCACTTAACCCCATCTGAGTCTCCTTCTTTTCATTTACAAAAAGAGGAGGTTAGACTACATTACCTTTGTAACTCTTAAGTTTCAAGAGTATGATCCTATGAGGTTACCCTTTTATTGTATCCCTAAAATGCTAGCCACATGCCTGCCTCTTTCTGTATCTAAGATCAAAGGAACTAAATCCATCAATCTATTTTAAATAGTAATTAACAATGCAAATGTTATAACTGACAGAACTTATGTAACAATAAATGGCATATTTTTTAAAAAAATTCTTAAATATCCTATCAATACAATTTTAAATAACTATTTTTATTGATTGATTTGATTAATTATTTTTAATAATTAATTAATACAAATGAAAAAAAAGTCTATGGTGTCCTGCATTGAATTTCTACTCTTTTGTTTCATGATTAGTAGTGCTAGCTTATCGAAGTAGGATTATCTCATTTTAAAGATGAGGAAACTGAGACACTGAGACCAAGGGAGGAAGGATATGACAAAGATAAAAAGTAAAGCACCGTCTTCTGGTTCCAAGTCGATTACTCTCGTCTCATCTTCCACATTAACTGCAATAAAGTTTTCTCATAAAAAAGATACCCTTGAACAGAGCTGAATCTAAGGCAAAGCCAAAAGGGCATGTTACCAGGGAGGGGAAAAGAGGCACAAAAATTTAACACGAGCAACTATAGTAACTGATTTTCCTTCAACCAAAGTAAATTATTTCTGGTGTTGTTTTCACATGTTGATTTGCAAAATTGACTTAGGGGGACATTTTTGCACTGACTGCCCTGGGTGCCAAAATTGAACATTATAGTTCTACCCATGGGAACTCAGTGAAATGGGATTAGAAAAACAAAACACGTTCAATTTTTTTTTCATTCTGAGTGTTTCACTCAAAATTACTTTTTTCCTACATCATCTTACTATAGTTCCTTGGTGCATTTGATTCAGTTTTGGATTCTAAATGTCTGTTCCCCCAAAGTAGAGACCATAAGAGTTCCTACAAGTCTGGCCATGGCCTCTATAACTGTCATCTGAGGTTAAATCTAGGTAAGCATTGAGAGACCCATCATGAAAAGCTTGTGCACAGAGATGCTTCCTATTTTTATATTTTTTTTTTGTCCATGGCAACTCATGAAGATCATCTACTAAGGGGTGGAGAAGTTATAATCTACATCAGATCTTTTGAAGCATTAGTCACAGTAATTGACTTGCCTTAGGTATGTTTTTAGTGGGATAACTCAGGTTTCCTAAAGGCATTTGGCAAATGGGCCATAGTTTATATTCCTGCCTGTATTATCTATGATTACACAGCTACAGTATCCTAAGAGTCCAAGGACCTATGATTTCACCAGAGTCATTTTCCTAAATATCAGATCTCACTCTGTCACTTTCCTATTCAGTAAACTCTGATGGCTCCCTATTACCTCTAGCAATAAATAGAATCTCCTGTCTGTCCTTAAAAGACTTTCACAACCTGGCCCCAACCTGCCCTTCCAGCCTAATTATTCCCCTTCATAGACTTTATGATTTAGTCAAATTGACCTACTAGCTATTTGTTACACATGACATTCCATTTCCTTTCTCCTTATCTTTGTACTGGTTCCTCCTGTGCCTAGAGTACCCTCCCTACTGACTTCTGCTTCTTAAAAATATACACTTTCCTTCAAAACTCATTTTAATCACCCCAAGAAGCCTTTTCCAGTTTTCCCCAAACTGCTATGTTCCTTTTTCCTGCTGCAAAAAGAAAAAAAGCAAAAAAGCACCATATATTCACTACTAATTATTTTGTATATACTTATGTATATATATGTTGTCTCTTGGACAGAAGGCAAGAAATGTTTCATTTCTGTCTTTATTTCTCCAGGTTTTAGGGCTGGGTTAGGCACATAAAATGTGTTTAATGAATGCTTATTAGTTAAATTGATTGATCCCTTTATTAAAGTAGGTGTCATTTCTTTACAACTTCATTTTAAAAGTCTCCAAAAATTGATTTGTGTTAAAAGAAATCATCCCTGTATTATAGGTTTAAAACTTAAAGTCACCTTAGTGTTAGTCTCATCCCTTCATTTTTACAGACAAAAAGGCAATGAGGCACCAACAACTGATGTACCTTGCCTGAGTTCAGACAAGTGGGATATGAAGCCAAGTCTCACTGCTTGAATTCTAGGCTACTTCTACTGAACCTAACCTCAACCATCAGTCAGTTTCATGATTGGTCTATCTGAGCCTCAGTAGGCTGTCTCTTGTATGGCAGACATATAGACAATTTAGGATGAGGCCAAAATTTTCCATTTTAATGGAACCTGCCAGAACTGTCTTCCCAAGATGGCCTTGAAGAAACTAAGTTTATGTGCATGCCACAATGAGGTATCAGAGTAGAATGTCAGTTGTGGATAGCCAAAGTGGAATAGAGAAAATTCAGATAATTATCTGCAATATAGTTTAAAAATCTAAATAAGTATAATCTTTAAAAATGGCTTTCTTTGAAAGGGACCAAAAATGATGCTTATTAATTTAGGGAATTTTGTAACCTTAAGTGGTCAACATCATTATAATGATAGTTCATGTTGATCGATTAAAACACAGGAGAAAAGCAAATTGTTAAGTCCCCACTACAAGTGAAGTTATTTGGAAATAAATACCATAAGCTTATTTTCATGAGAAGGAAGACTATCCTGTAAATTATAAAGAACATCAAAGGAAAGTATAATTTTTGTGCAAGGTTAATATGTGTAGGTACTAATGAGTCAAATCTGGAATGTAGAAAATACTCCAGAAATTGGAATAAGGGACTTATTAAGCCATTTGATTAAATATAATTACCAGGTTTCCAACACTTCTCCTAGTCATAATTCTTGGATCTTCATTTTTAAATTTTTTTTTTGATTTTTAGTTTACAACACTCAGTTCCAAAATTTCTCCCCCTCCCTCCCTTCCCTTCTTCCCCACCTAAGATGGCATATAATCCAATATTGGTTCTACATGTACCTTCACATTAAACTTATTTACAAAATATGTTGTAAAGAAGAATTATAACCAATGGAATGAATCATAAGAGAAGAAACAAAACTAAAAAAGAAGAAAAAGAGAGAGCAAATAGTTTGCTTCAATCTGCATTCAGACTCTGTGATTCTTTCTCTGGATGTGGATAGCTCTTTCCATCATGAGTTTTTTGGAGGTGTCTTTGAACCTTGTATTGCTGATAAGAGCCAAGTCTATCAAAGTCAGTCATCTCAGATACCATGTATCTGTAATCGTGTATAATATTCTCCTGGTTTTGCTCCCCTCACTCATAATCAGATCACGTAAATCTCTCCAGGTTATTATAAAGTCCATCTGCTCCTCACTTCTTGTAGCACAATAGTATATCATTACATTCATATCCCACAACTTATTTAGCCATTTCCTAATTTATGGGCCCTCCCTTGAGTTCCAATTCTTTGCCACCACAAAAAGAGCTGCTGTAAATATTTTTTGTAAATATGGGTACCTTTACCCCTTGTGCGATCTCTTTACAATACAGTCCTTGAAGTGGTATTACTGGGTCAAAGAGTATGCACATTTTTATACGACTTTGGGCAGAGTTTCAAATTGCTTTCCAGAATTTGGATCTTCATTTTGAAGGGGCAGAGGTGTATGTCTTCCTTTATTTACATTTCAGAATACCTTTATTAAAATGAATGAATGAAATAAATTTTGTATCCCAAATTCCAGTTGATACCTATACTTATCATAAAATTGTCCTGCCATCCAAAGTAATAAATAGCCTTTGCTATCAGAAACATTTCAAACCATTTGGAATGGATCCTATATACTGTTGCCTCTAAGTAATGTGCCAGTGTCTCTGGCACATTAATTAAAAACAGAAGCAAATGAAGTGGGAGGAAAATAGAATGATTAGATTGGACTTTGCCATGGTTTTTTCTTGCTTCATTTATGTGGATTCTCTTTTTCTTCTTGTCCTCCTCTCTTTTCCCATCACCCATTCTCCTCTCCTTTTTCTTTTCTTTTCTTTTTTGATGGCAAATGGTAGGAGGAGCAGGGGAGACTGGCTTGTAACATCAAGGTTCTTCTTTGAATGTTGTGTAATGGTGAATTATGGAATACAAAAAGATGATTCAAAATTACAGGATGAATCAAGAGCAAATTGAGAGAGAGATTGTGGGTCAAAACTACCTGCAATATGTTACCAATATTAACTTATACAAAAGAAATGATATAAGAGGAAATGATATAAAGGAAATGTGTAATCATTAAAAAAGGGCCTGCCATTTTGGGAGAGCAAGGTAGAGGTGGATATGATGTGTGATGAATTGGTGTCCTACTGCTATCAGTTTTAACTTAGCCCTATCATTCCATTTCACCTTTTTAGTAGATTTCTAGACTTCTATTACCCATTAAACCTGGGCCTCATAAAACTTTCCATTTCTTGTATTATACAATGATATTCACAAATGTAAGCTGACTTGTTAGTTACCATTCATGGAGGCATAGGAAATGGGGGAGTCAGCTTATTTCCTGTGAGTGAAATGTTTTTTTTTCCTTGTACTTAACCTTTAGGATATATTGTTGGACCCACAAAGGCTGCCTCATTAAACCCACTCCCTGTGCTTTATCTAGGCATGTAATTTGGACTAGCTTCAGGCCTAAAGGACCTGGCTGCTAATAAAAGGGAAATGCTGTTTCCTCTTTTTACCTTCTTCGGCTCATTATATCCCTAGCACAAAACCTTGGGGATAATTTTTAATAGCTTAGTTTGTGGTTCAAAACTTAGGGCTTCCCCCCAAAAGGGAGAGATAAAAATATACTCAATATACTGTATGATGGAATGGAACAAGTAATATATTCCTACACTCAAAAGAAAAGCTAAATACAAAAGACACAGAGTACATTATGAGAACAAGTTAAAATGGGATTCAGTGACATAACTATTAACTACTGTTACACTCTGCTTTAAGTTTGTTTCCTAAGCCTCATTAGAAAATAAAGCAATTTGCAGGTCCAAAAATTAGACATTCTCTATTTTGCCTCAGTTCTTCGCTGTCCCAACAACTGTCAATTCAGTTTTGGACTAATCACCCCCCCCCCCTTTTTTTGGCTGTCCTCACCAGAAGAAGCATTGGAGTAATTATCAGAGACTCCTACTTTGTCATCATTCAGTTCCAACTTAATAGGCCTTGGGACTGCCAGACCTCTCTTACTCACAAGGTGATCTCCAGTGCTGAATATATCGATCTTGGATAGATATTCATTTGCCCAACATCAAGAAAAAAACAAATGCAAAATATTCAGGGATCGAGAGAACAACCCATTGATTTCTCTAGAACTAGCTGCCAAATAGGTGAGATTCCATGATAACAGAGTAAAGAAGTTCGACACTTCCCCATCCCTCACTGGAATTCTTGTCATTCCATAATTCCTCTCATAAATATTGAAAAAAAAGAGATCAGGAGCCCAAAGTCATTTCTTCTATCAATGGATGCCAAATCATGGCCTTCCTTCAACAGTAATGCGGCAAGAAAGGACCAAGGAAATCATTTAAGCCTTTCCACATCATTCATAAACTCCTTTCAGTTCTGGGTTACTTCATGGCCAGAAGCAACACTTAAAGGTGCCATGTGATTAATTGAACCTAAAAAGGGTAACTGCGAAATTGTTTCATTAGATGGACCCTGTTATAACAGGATTCTATAGCATTTAGTATCTTCTGCTTGGTATAGCTAGTTTCTTCTTTCCTCTAGTTGCTTCACATTTAAAATCTGTCATATTCTGTGGCATCAGTGACAGGTCAAATCCTAGGCAAACACAGTTTGAGGAGTACTAGGGAAAACCACTTCTCTTCCTCATCCTTGGATCTCCACAAAGGATAAGGTAAACATTTACATTTTCAGTATTATAAGACTGATTGCTCTTATATACTGGAATAAATGGTGTGATATTCCCCATATTATGCAGGATTGAAACCTGACTCAATATCTATTCATCTCTCTCCCACTCTTATATGTGCAAATACATGGACACACACACACATTCAATCGCTCATAAAAACCCATCAAGCACTCATGGGAAAGTTTTACCTTTCTTTTATTTCTCTCTCTAGTTCATGCCCTTGTTCATTTTCTCCCACACCATTGCAATAATCTACATACTCTCCCTACCTTCATACTCTGACCCCTACTCTCTAATTCATTATTATACATTATAACTAGGAGGGTATTTTTCCTAATCTGGAGATTTAATTATATTATTCTTTACTCAAAACATTCTTTTAACCCCTCAGAGTGAACTTAGAATGAAATCTAATGTCAGCCCCAAAGTAATGACTCTGTGATCTGTGCTCAAGTTTCTATCATGTTACTCCCTTCCACTTGTGCTTGGCTCTAGTCAAACTGAAGTAATTACAATTCTCTGAACACACCCTGTGATGTCTAGCCTCTATGCCTGAGGGGAGGTAGTGTGGAGAGCTGGCAAGAGCACCAAACTTGGACCTATGGACATGGAATCCTGTGACTAGAGGTACAATCTGACTTCGCCTCCAACCACCTGAGTGGTTGGGCAAGTAACTTGACCTCTCTGGACTTCAGTTAGTAACTAAAATAATTGAAGTAGATGACACCCAAGATTCCCTCTGTTGTATATGAAAAAAGCTTTGACAACAAAAAAGGATGGGGCTGGATTTCTTATTTCCTTGTATAGAGAAGCCTGAGCTGAGAATATTCCATCTGGCAGTGCAAGTCAGTAGCTGCTTTGCAACTTGTCCATTGAGAGAATTATCTAGTTTAAAATGATTTGCCTAGTTTCATATGCCAAATAAATGTTAGAGGCAGTGCTTAAACGTAGGTCTTCCTGGATCTGAGGCCAGTTATCTATCCACTATACTAAGCTGTCTTTCAGCCCCTTAAAGTTTACAGTTGTTAGTTAAATTCGACCATTATTATCATCTGCTTTTATTACCTAATTCATGAAATTTGTAACATTCAATGTTATTATGT
>JAQQSZ010008034.1:0-13151 GCA_028646595.1 Phalanger gymnotis | reverse complement strand
AGCTGGAGGGCTCTTAATTACAGCTGCCCAGAGTCTCCACTTCAACATGCCTCAAAGAGTGAGAGCCCTCGAAAATAGCTCTGTTCTAGCTTTTTATACCCTCTTTAGTTGTCATCAAATGTCATTTGAGCAACCAGAACTTAGGCTCCTACTATTGGCTCTGGTCTTAGCAACTCCCCTTAGGACCCTGAGGGCTTCACACCCACATTGGCTTAAGTACCTAGTAGATAGGGGTTTGGGCCTGGGGCTTTGAACCTAGTAAAGTTCAATCAAAGACACTTAATTAATCATTTTAAACTAGTAAGAAAGTCCCACCTTAATTGATATTACGGAACCACACAAAAAGTAATTGCAATAAAGGAGAAGAAGATACCTATGAACTCATTTATGGAGCTTATGTTTTGATTTCTTTCCTAGGGTATGCCCAAAATTAGGGAGTATACTGATTTACAAATATGACCTGTCTGGTCATAATTCTGCTATGGTACCTGAAAATAAACTTCACATCTGATACAGCATAATTCCAAAAATGGAATGAGTTGTCAAATAAATCAATTCAACTCGATAAACATTTATTAATCAATTGTTGGTATATGACAAACCACAACAAATTACAAAGAATTATGAAGAGATTTAAAGGGTTTCATCGAAGAAATGTATGATCCTTGTGTAAAGGAATCACTCCTATCTATATGGCTTTAAGGTTTTCTATGTGCTTTGTTCATAATAAATCTGTGTGGAAAGAAGATTAAGTGTTATCTTTATTTTATATCTGATGAAATCGAGGTTAACAATATTTAAATGATTTTTCCAGGGACATAAATCTAATGGAAGTCAAGCTAACACTTAAACTCAGGTTCTGACATCGAGGGCCCAGGTACTTGCCAGTTTCTTATTATATCCTATTTGCCTCATAGAAGATATTTTATAAGCCTTAAGAGGCTCTAGCAATGAAAATTATCATTATTTTACAGTTCCAGAGCACTGAGCCTGAAGTCTGAAAGACCTGACTTCAAATGTGACCTCAGACACTTAATAGTTTTGGGATCCTGGGCTCTGTCTCTTCGTTTCCTGAGCCGTAAAGTGGGGATAGTAATAGCACCTACCTTCCATGGTTGGTGTGAGAATCAAATATGGTACTACCTGAAGTGCTTAGCACAGTGCCTGAGATATAGGTGCCATATAAATGCTATTATCATTAACTTGTAACACAACAGCTCATATTTAATCCAAGCTCTAAGGTTTGTGATGTGCTTTCTTCAGAACAAGCCTGTGAAGTTAACAGTGCAAATACTTATATCCCCATTTTCATTAGGATGTGAACCCAATTCTCCTGCTTCCAAGTCTTGAACTTTTTCTGCTAAGCCAGGCTTCCCTTGACAAATAAAGCTTGAAAAATATGTTTGAGCCAGATTATATAGGCTATCACATGACAGTCTCAGGTTTGTTGTTGTTGTTTTAATGTTATCCTAGAAGCCATGAGCAGCCACTGAAGACTTTTGAGTAGAGAAACATCATGTTCCTACTTTTGCCTCAGCTATATTCTTTCGGCAGTTGTACAGAAAATGGTCTAGAGAGGGGAGAAATTCAGCAGGGAGAGTGATTAGAAGGCTGTTATTATGTTATGTTTGAGGTGATGAGGGACAAAAAGAGGGAGGTGGTCATAGGAGTGGGAAAGATAAGTGCAAGAGATTTAGTGAAAGTAGAATCAAAAAGATTTGGTAATTGGTTGGATAACGGGAAGAGAGAAGAGAGATATATATCTCTTGCAGGTTTTCTCCCACAATAACAAAGTTTCTGACAACAAGGTCAGTCCTTGGAATAATTGTATTATTGCTAATGAGCAATTAGGAAATTCGTTTGACTGGGTGAATTGTTCAAGGTCAGAAACTATTAATAAAACTGGAAAGAAGAATAGAGAAATAAAAACAGAAGATATTGGATGCCTAGGTTTTTTTTTTTTTAAAACTAACTAAAGTGGACTTTCTAGATGTTAGTTTCATAATTATTTTGCTTGAGTTCCTATCTTGCACATGTTAACATTAGATACATATTTGCTTAATTAATTATAGGGCTTCTCTGTTCTATTCTTGACCTTCTGCCTCAATCAAATGCAATTATGCTATCATTAGAGCTCCTGTGCTTTTCTCACTTGGGTTCTAAAGGTTTTCAGAAGAGACCACAATCCTTTATCCTTAACAAACTGGATACTCTAGGAGAGAAAGAAGCTTGATTGATTCTGCGTTCAGATGAACTCATCAAGCATAAATAGCTTGTGCATTTGCTTTGAACACTGAGATTGGAATGCTGTTCAGTACTTCAAAAGCACATCAAGCAATTATCTATATTTCTCCTGTTCCATCTTTAAACTACTTATTAGCTCATTTGTTGCTCTGGCCAATTAGTTTTGGTTACTAAAGATATTATTCAATGTGTGGGAATTGATTTGCTTTGTTCTGACCTTATTTCTCCTCTTCTAAGTTTTTGGAAAATTAAAATTTGGTTTTGCACATTTTGATATACTTGTCTAATTTCACATACTTATTCCTTACCTCCCGTTGTAAGTTCAGTACATCACAGGAGAATTTCACAGGATTCATCAAACTTTTTCGAGATGGAGATAGGTTGGCAGCCTAGAAAGTCCTGGAAATCAGAAGAATTAGGTTTTAATTCTAGCTCTGCTCTCTCCTACTATGTAAGCTTGGGTAAAAACCTCAATTTCCTTATCTGTAAAAAGGAATTAAGAAGTTGAGTTAGGTGAATTCCAAGATTCCTTCTGGCTCTAAATCTATGATCCTATGATACTATAATACGTGATAATATATTGACCATGGTGACAATGTTGTAAAAAGTAAAAGCAAATTTGTAATCAAACAAGAGTAACTGCAGTATCAAATTCTGATATATTGACTGTGTAGCTAAGGAATGGTTTTTAATACATATTTATAAATCTGTAACAATAAACTGAGATAGTATTTCCCTTATACTTATATCATTTTCCTGTCTCTCATGTTTATTTTACTGTGATGAACACACCCAATTTTATGGTTGACTTCACTTTTGTAACTAGTAAATGAAAATAAACTCTGAGGCCTTAATGTTGTAGTAAAAACTAGAATTGACAAAACCACAGCTTATTTCATGAGAAAAATGTAAAAATGATATATTTGCTCAGCTAAGATGGCTACTTTCACATGAAAATGGGGCATAATTCAAATCTAGCACAGCCTTTAGTAATAAATGTGATTTCAAAAAAAGACTCTCCACATTTTCAGAGCCCTTTGGGATGTGATCATCATTCAGTATCTTCCTTTAGAAAGTATTAAGAAAGACAACAACAGCCTAATCACCAACATTCTGTATCCATTCCTCAAAGAACATACTCATTTTGTGTTATCGCTGAAGAGACAATGTTTTCCTTTTCCATTTAGGAATGTTTAATTATTGAATAATTTTGGAGATTGTCTTGTTGAGAACCTTTGTGAACTTAGGTAGACACAAGTTCAAATGTTACCTAAAAAATGTGGTCAAATTGTAATTTGTATATACCTGATCCCTCTATGGAACACCTGGCAGATAGAATCTACCAGTTGACTTAGAGAGACCTTGAAAAACAAGGTTATTTGTATAAATTTAAATCTTTCTGGTTAGAATCATTTTTGTAGAATGTGAAATTAATTAATCAACAAATATCTGCTAATTTTATATTATATGCCAGGCAGTTTGCTAGGCACTGGAAACACAAATATGAATAAAATAATTGGAGCTCACGAAGAGGGATTACATTTGGGCAGAGTCAAGATGGCAGAGTACAGTGATAAAGCAAGTCAGCTGAACTCTCCCAGCATTCCCCTCCCAACAACTTTGAAATAACACCTGACATAGGATTCTGGAGTGGCAGAGCCAACAAAAGGACAAAGTGAGATTTTTTCCAGGTCAGGACAACTAAGGAGGTCAGCAAGAAAAGTCTGTGAACTAGTGTGCGGGCCAGCCCAGAGCACAACACGCATGGCAGCAATACCATCAGCAAGCCAGGAACAGTGGCAGCAGCAGTTTCAGGGGCTTTCAGTCCAGAGACAGGAAGGAGACTGGTCAATTAGGCAGAGATTAAAGAGGACTTGCACTGGGTGCAAGGTGCTATTGCATTGCCTATAGACAGGTCTGCATCACATTTCCAGGATGAAGAGGAATATTAGTGCTTGTGGCTACAGAGGGGCACTGGTCACAGATCCAGGAAAAAGAAGATTGCTTGTGGTTGCTCATAAGAGAGTAGCAGCCCTAATCTTAGTTCCAAGGCAAAAAGGAGCATTAGTGCTTGTGGCTGCAGGTGATCAAGGTCCTTTCTTGGGTAAAGACAAGATTACATGCTAGGACAGCAGTGACCACACCTCTCCTTGAGTCATACTATCTTGGAAGCACCAAGAACTTACCAACACTCAGAACTAGCTCTGAAGACAGCAAAACGAAAAAACCCTTAAGTTTGGGAGAGTGCCCACTCACTCAGGGAGCAGAGTTCAATTTTAATATAAAGTAAAAAAAAAAAACAAGAAATAGGCTGGAAAATGAGTAACCAACAAGTTAAAAGAACCTAACCACAAAAAGCACCACAAAACAGTGACAAGGAAGATTAAGACACAAACTGAGAAGAAGACAATGATGTAAAAAAGCTACAAGAAAAGGCTCAAAGTAAAAATGTGAATAGAACAGAAGTCCGAAAAGAATTCCTGGAAGAGATCAAAAAGGATTTTTAAAATCAAGTAAGAGAGATAGAGGGGAAATTGAGAAAAGAAATGAGAATGATGCAAGAAAATTATAAAAAGGGAGTCAACATATAAGAGGTACACAAAAATACTGAAGAAAATAACACCTTAAAAAACAGAATTGACCAAATAGTAAAAGCGGTACATAAGCTCATTGAAGAAAATAATTCCTTAAAAATTAGATTTGGGCAAGTGGAAGCTAATGACTGCATAGGACATTAAGAAACAATAAACAAAATCAAAAGAATGAAAAATAGAAGAATATGTTAAATAATTCATAGGAAAAAACAACTGACATGGAAAATAATAGATCAAGGATAGATAATTTAAGAATTATTGGATTCACAAATTATTGAACTACCTGAAAGCCATGACTAAAGTATGAGCTTAGACATCTTGGTGTTGAGGGTGGGGGGAGGGATAGAAGAGAGAAGGCATATTAAGAGAAGTAATGAAAAGCAATTAAAATTTTTGAGGAAGATCAGGGTAATAAGTGACAGAGATAAATGGAATAAACAGAGGGGAAAACAGGATGGAAGGAAATACTTTTTTTCTCAGCTGTACATGAAACCTTCATAAAAATTAATCATGCATTAGGGTGTAAAAACCTCACAAATCATCATTTTCACACTATAATGAAATAAAAATTACATTCGATAAAGGCCATGAAAATATAAATTAAACATAGATTAAAAATTAATTGGAAATTAAATCATCTAATCCTAAAGAATTAGTGGGTCAAAGAACAAATCATAGAAATAATCAATAATTTCAATAAAAAGAATGACAACAATGAGACAACATATCACTATTTGTAGGCTGCAGCCAAAGCGGTACATAGAGGAAAATTTATACCTCTAAACATTTATATCAATAAGATAGAGAAAGTGTAGATCAATGAATTAGGTGTGCAATTTGAACAAAACTACAAAAAGAACAAATTAAAAATCGCCAATTAAATGCTAAATTGGAAATCCTAAAAATCAAAGGTGAGATCAATAAAACTGAAAGCAAAATAAACAGTAAACTAATAAAACTATGAGCTGATTTTATGAAAAAACAGTAAATTGGATAAATCATTGGCTAATTTGATGGAAAAAAGAAAGAAAAAACCAAATTATTAGTATAAAAAATGACAAAGGCAAATGCAGCAACAAAGATGAAATTAAAACAATTATTAAGAGCTATTTTGCCTAATTATATGCCAATAAATCTGACAATCTAAGTGAAGTAGATGAGTATTTACAAAAAATATAATTTGCCTAGATTAACAAAGAGGAAATAGAATACTTAAATAACCCTAGCTTAGAAAAAGAAATTGAACAAGCCATAAATGAGCTCCATAAGAAAAAATACCTGAGACAAGATGGATTCACAAATTAATTTAACCAAACATTTATAAGGCCAATTAATCCTAGCAGAAAAGGCACAAAGGATGCAAACTGAAAAAAAAATCAAATCCTGGTAATTTTGGAAGGAGTCTATTCATGTAGGTGGTGATGTCAGAATCCAGGTTTTAAAGGACTGAGGAGTGAGTGAGACCTGAAAAAGTAGAAGCAGTGAGTGGAGACAGCTTGCCAAGACCTGCCTATCTTACCTCTGCAACAGCTCTCATACACACCACCTTCTCTCTTTTGAATTATCACCACCTTGGTTCAGACTTTCAAGACCTCACATCTGAACTATTGCAATATGTTGATAGTCTCTTTGCCCACAAGAATCCATCTTCCATTCACAGCCACCAAATTGATTTTCTTAAAGCAGAGGTCCAACGATGTCGCACACACACACCCACCCCACTCAATAAAATCCAGTAGCTTCCTATTGCCTCTACAATCAAATCCAAAATCTTCTGTTTGGCATTCAAAGCCCTCCATAACCTAACCCCTTCCTGTCTTTTCATACTTTTTATATCTTACTCCCCCATGTATACTCTAACAATCTAGTGACACTGGCCTCTGACCTGTTCCACAAACAAGACACTCCATCCCTCAGCTCAGGCATTTTCTCTGATTGTCCCTATGCCTGAAATGCCCTCCCTCCTTAACTCTGACTACTGAATTCCTGACTTCCTTTATCCCATCTTTCATTGAAAGCCTCTCCTAAACCTTAATTCTAGTGCCTTCCCTCTATTGTTTTCTGTTTATCCTGTATATAGCTTGCTTTTCATATATTTGTTGCATGTTCTCTCCAGTAAACTCTTTGAGACCATGGCCTGTCTTTTTCCTCTTTTTGTATTCCTATTGCTTAGTGCCATAGATAGCACATAGTAGGCACTTAATAAATGGTTATCAACTGACTGACTAGTCCCTTCCCTCCCACAGTACTTTATATTTAACTACTTTGTACAGATAATGCTGATGAGAGAGAGAGAGAGAGAAAGAGAGAGAGAGAGAGAGAGATGAATCGGTAGGTATATGAATGGATGCTTGAGTGCACAGATGGAAAGATTGTGCAATTAAATCATGACTAATTTTAAAAATGTTATAGAAACATCAATGATTCTCATAGTCACAACTGCATGGGCAAAGAGGAAAATAGGAGGTAGGGCTGCAGGAACACTGTTCTCATGACCTGGAATATCAGTTTCTTTCCTTCTGTCATTGAAATTTTCCCTTCCACTCTTTTCCTACCTCCACCCAAATATACACACCAAAACTTGGTGATGATGACATACCCCAAAGGCTAATAATGGCATGTACCATCACCCAACTCTACAAAGTCTCACACCCATACCCCGTTGCAGAAAGACAGTTGAAATGCCATATTCTATTGTATGTCAACAAATCCTTCCCCTTTACCTTCAAAAACTTGTATCAATGGCATATTGCAAGTTGTAGCATCCCTAACTTCAAATCCATCAATGCAACAATATGCTAATTACCTTACGCTTCCAAGTCTTGCTACTGCATTCACACCAATGCTTCACTGAGAAGACCCAGGCCATGTGATTTTTGATTCTCTTATAACCCCTCTTGCATAACAGAAAGCCTCTCTGTCATTTCTTTCCCTTCAAACTCAGGCTTTTCTCCTTTCCAACTGCCAGCAAAACATCTCCACCTGGATATCTCCTTGGCATTTTAGACTTAACAAATGGAAACTTGACCTCATCATCTTCCCTCTGAAACCTGTCCCTCCTGCAGACATTCCTATTTCTGCTGATTACATCCCCACCTTCCCAGTTATCCAGGCCTAAAATCTGAGTTATTCTTAATTTTCTCTTTTCTTTACCCCTCCTCCATCCAATCAATTAATGGATTCCACTGTCTCTAC
Organism: Phalanger gymnotis; assembly: GCA_028646595.1. NCBI lineage: Eukaryota > Metazoa > Chordata > Mammalia > Diprotodontia > Phalangeridae > Phalanger > Phalanger gymnotis. Next base: position 5,118 of record JAQQSZ010008034.1, on the reverse strand, counting down.
CTCCAAGATATCTCTTATTTTGATCTAGCCCTGCCTTTCCACTCACATTGCTATGGCTTTAGTTCAGTTTTCCTCTTGCCTGCACAATTTTGTTAGCCTTCCAATTCTCCAATTCTACCTCCATTCTCTCTCCTCTCCGATTCATCTATCATAATATTCCAAGTGGAAAAGTCTGACTAATTTGATCCCCTATTCAAAAAACCTCCAGTTTTTCTCTATGGCCTAAAGAATTAATTATAAACTTTTTAGCATAGTATTTAAGGCTTTTCCATCATTTGACTCCAACCAATCATATAGTATACTACATATTCATAGTATAGAAAGATATTGTATATATTACATGTACCTATATATCTATATATACTTGTGAATAGATATATAGTAATCTATATCATATATGTACACTATATATAGAGTGTACACATAAAATATATGTTCTATTATACTCAGGTCAAGCTGTAGTAATCAGATGTTCTGTAATCAAATCCTGCTCTCTCCTCACCTTTTAGCATTTGTACACTGTTACCCCTGGACGAAATACACTGACTTCACCACTATCATCCTCAGTCCAGCTTAAGTCATATCGTCAGGTCTTCTACAACATATTCCCAAATTCTTCCTCTGATCACTCACCAGAGAAGAAGTAAAACGGATCCCTGAGATAAATCCTTCAGATCATTTTATTGGACATTTCATTCGTTATTTTATAATTTTAGGGTTTGTTTCATCTTTTTATCCTAACCTTTGATTTCATCAGTATAGGAAAACACTTCCTCTCCTAGAGCAGTTCAGCAACCACTGTTGGCCAGTATGTGTCAGAAGCAGGAGTTGAACCCAGATCATCTTCTATGCCATGTTGCTTGCCCAACTTTAGTATAACTATTTGTTAGTGGCATATATATTTCACCCCCCAGCCCCAACTAGATTGTAAACTACATTACGATGAATTGTTATTTTATTATAACAGTGAATATTATTATTGCAATGATTTTTTTTTTCATTTTGGCATCTGGAGCACCCTAGTGCTTATTTGGCTTATTTGAATATCACTGACACTTGAGAACAGTTTGCCAAATTGAATAGAACTGAGCTAAAATGAAATGAATTGAGGTCATGTTCACATAGCTAAATCAGTCAACAGCATGTTTTAATCATGTTCAAGATACCAAGGATTGAGCTAAGCTCTGAAGACAGAAAGAAAAAAAGGTAAGATAGTCCCTAACCTTGAGAAGCTTACAGTCTAAATGGGAGAGACAACAGGTACATCTATAGTTTTTATACGAGATAAACACAAGGTATTGAGAGTAGTTGGGGGAATCAGAAAAGGTTTCATATCAAAAGTGGTATTTAAAATGAATCTTGATCGAAACTAGATATTCTAAGAGGCAAAGGGGAGGGAACATATTTAAGCACGCAGGGACAGTGAGTACAAAGATATGGAAATAGTATATAGAGAGTTGTTGATGAAAAACAATAGTTTGGCTGGACCATGCTGTGACTGAGAGGAATAATGTATAATAAGGCTGGAAAGTATATTGGAGATGGGATGACAAGGGTTTAAATGCCAAAAAGTTTATATTTCACCCTAGTGGTAATAGAGAATCATTGGAGATTATTGAGTAGGAAAGTGACATGGGCAGATTTACGCTTGAGAAAAATGACTGGCAACTGTGTGGAGGATGGATTAAAGTGAGGGAAAATTTGAGGCAAGGAGGTCAATTGGGTGATGGTGATGCTGGATTTTTGCTTTAATAGAGAGTATTGTTTTTCAGAGGAGAAAAACAAAAGACCCATTTTTCCTATAAATTATATGCAACTGATATCCACCATATATATATTTGGTACACAGGAAAGAACACTGATTCTGAAGTCTGAGGATGTGACTCTAAAATCCCTCTTCTGAAACTTAATATCTGTGTAACCCTAGCAAGTCATTTATTCTTTATGGTCTTTGGTTTCCTCATTTGTAAAATGAGAGTACTACCTAGGTAGATTCTGAAGTATCCCATCTTCTTCCAGTAATAATTTTCAAAAAGTTTCAGCACAAAATCACAGATTACTAGAGTTACAAGACACCTCAGAGATCATCTACATCAACATTATTCTTTGCAACATTTTTATGGTCAGATTTGTAAGTCTTGATTCATGTACCCTATTTTATCCTCATAGGATTTAGAGATGAAGAGGATCTCAGAGAACATTTAATCCAATGCATTCATTTTACAAGTTAAGAGAATTAACTCAGGTAGGTTAAATGATTTACTAAGGTCACCCAAGTAGTGAATAGCAGCAGAACTAGAATTGGAATCCGGGTTTTCTAATGCCAAAAATAGCATGCCTTCTGCTACCCCTGCTGTCTCCCACTTGTATGCACTGCTAATAATTTTCTTTAAAGACCTAAATTTTACTAGCTACCATCATCATTGTTTTCACAAATAATTAACTGACATCAATAGAAGAGGTTTACAGCACTTTATGACCAACCTTGAAATTCAAAGTTATCATCTAAGTTAAGAGGAATGTGGCCTAAGAACATGAACTAAGCCATACGCATTTTTCTCTCAAACTTAATTCAGAAAAGCTGAAGCCCAAATTAACCTGCCGCTCACTGCGCAAACTGCAGTGTCGGAAAAAAGGATTCTTTGAGCTAGTAAGTCTGATAAGCCACCCCAAGGAATAATGGTTAATTAATAGTGTATATTGTTGATTTACCTAAGTACTAGGACAAAAAAAGAAGCTAATAAATTTTGTCAAAAACAGATGAAACAAAGTAGTTAAAAGCACTTTGTCTATATTATGCAGTCAAAATAGTATAGAAAATTTACCATTTGCTATCCAAATGAAAGAGAAGTCAAGATCACAAAGCAGACCGCTCTACTCCATTCTTATTCTATCTCCCCTTAAAATGGATAAAAGAGGCTTTGAATACCTAAAATGTATTTTCTGATAATTTTAATGACTTTTCACTTGAGATTCTCAATCAATTCCATTCATTTTTTAAGATTATTAAGTAAACAGGATTGTATTAGGAGCTGGGGATGTAAAGACAAAAAGTGAAACAGTCCCTGTCATCAAAAAACTTATATTTTACCTTCCTCATATTTACAGTGGTTTTATCTCCAACATCTTTGCCATATGAAATGCTGGTCCCAAGTTCAGGTTTTCCCTCTATCTGTTGAGAGATATTAAAATCTTAAATCTGCTGTTAAGAGAATGGTATATGTAAGTTAATGAAAATGCTTTTTCCAGAATATAAGAATTTACTATCTGTTTTCAATCAAGCTATTTTGATCCTGTAAGATACATTTTAATTAGAAAATTGATGAAGTATTTTTTAAAGTAAGTGAACATTTTTACCTTGCATTTAGTGGGCATTCCTAGTCAAAATATAATTTTGAAGGGGTTTAAGTTTCAGAGTAAAACTATAGAAAAAACATAATTCTGTTCATAAAGGCAAAATTCATTGGCTTAGTAGCAGCCTATATCATTTTATAAAGCTATAAATAACAAAGCAATACTTGTATTTCAGTTTTATATTTGCAACAATTCCCTATATAAAGTTGTCATTTTGCTCCATTTTTTATACTTTATTTGTCCATTCAGTATATAATACAAAATTTTATTTTTAATCAGAAAAGGACAATAGAATAAATCACTTTCTTATATCTGGTAGCTAATTTAACACTTTGCACAGTGTCCTAAGAGAATAAGTAACAGTTCTTTGAAAAAACCAGTTAAGTCAATATTTTTAGAGTAAAAGTTTTTGTCATCCATACAAGACTCAGAAACTACCCCCAATCAATCAATTGACAAGCATTTATTAAGTACCTCACCCTTGCAATACCAGAGTTGGCATAATGGCTTTGCAGGAAAAAATCCTTTAAGAATAGAACAAGCCATTCCAAGAGATTTCTGGATTGCATATTTTCAATAACTTGAGAAGTCTGGATCCAGAAGGAGTAACAGCCATCCGTGTCAGTATATAATAATAACGGATAGTGGCCATCAGTGTACTCATTCTCTACTTCCCTACCATCTCAGAGATAATGTAACCCTACTCCTTTCTAAAGCTAAAACTTTTCCAGTGCCCTCAATTTCACACTACTTCTAAGACCTTACTCCATAAATCATCCCTCTTCTCCAATCCACCTCTGACACTTAACTACCTGCGTGACCTTAAATAACTCATTTCATCTTGATGGGCCTCTGCTTTATCATCTGTAAGAAAAGGAGTTTGCTCACGATGGTTTCTGAGAAGCCTTCAGATCCACTAGATCCAGGTCTAGGATCCTAGGTATTCTCCATGACTCCCTCTTTACTTTTTCCCATTTCCTTATAAACATACTCAAATCTGTTATTTAAACCAAAAGTCTTCCTTTACCCTTCTAATCTATCCAATTACCATCATATACCTCTCCTCCCTTCTCCTTTCAAACATCTTGAGTTGTTCATAGTCAATGGCTCTATTTTCTCACCACCCACTATCTCCCTTGTCTTTGCAAACCAGCTCTTTTCCCTACCAATGTACAAATGATGCTCTTTCAAAGGTCACCAGTGGGGTCTTAATCACCAAATATAATGTCCTTTAAAACCCAAATATTATGCAATATTATAGATGAAGAAAATGACAATCAAAAAGATTAAACGACTTACCCAAGAATACCCAGCTTAGCAAGTAGAGGAGCTAACACTCCAATTTGCATCACTTGGATCCAAATTCTGTGTTTTTTCTAATACACTTGGTTGGGTTTCTTTTTTTAAAGCTTCATATTTTGCCCTACAAAGCATAATTTTTAAAAGGAGAAAATATCTCATTTAAGAGGGTTTTTTCTCATATATTAATTTTCAATTTTATGTAACAAGTAAAAATTTGCTGGGGGGGGAATAACAAATAAGACAGAATGATTCAAGTGTATTAAGAAAGAAAGAAATATTACTGTTAGCAAAAATAATGTGTTAAAGAACTATGACAATACACATCTGTCACATTTTCTTTGGGGAGAAACTACAGTACTCTCTTTCACCAAGAAGCGTACTCAGATTCCATATTATTTTAACTTTTAACATAAAATAGCATATATAAAGTCAACATGACTTCCAAAGCATACAGTATAGTGA
>JAQQSZ010008033.1:0-13152 GCA_028646595.1 Phalanger gymnotis | reverse complement strand
TGTCAGGTTATCAGTTATTATTATTAATCTTGATGAGTTGTTGTGAAGATCAGATGAGATAGTATTTGTAAAGTGATTAATGCTGCGCCTGGCACATAGTAGATATGATATAAAGGTTCCCATAATTATCATTATTGTTGTTGTCGTTATATCATCATCATCATCACCTCTGCATGGCTGGAAGGATGAAATATACAGCTAAGTGCTTTACAATTATTTTAATCCTCACAACAACCCTGGGAGACAGGTGCTATCTTTTCCCCCTTTATCGAGCACTTAGCACACTGCCTGGCACATAGTAGGCATTTTAAAAATGCTTACTGCTTTTCCCTTCTCCTCTTCCCTCCCCTTCCCATGGGTATAACATGAGAACATATGGGAAGAGAAGCCAGAAAGAATTAGTCTAAGGAGATTTATGTCTGAGTGAAGAGAAAGCATTGACTTTTTAAGCCATGTGGTCTCCAGACCTGGAAGAAAACTCAGGGACCATCTAGAGGAAAGGCAACTCTCTTTTACAAATGAGGAAAATGAGGTCACCCAGAGAGTAGGGATAAGAGGTAGAGTTGGGATCTAGGTCTTCTGACTGGAGACTTAGCTCTCTTTACCTTGTGACGTGTGGTCTCTACTCTAGTTCCAAAGAGGCCCGACTAAATCTTTAGCAAACCACAGGCATTGTTTCCACTAGCAATAGCCTGGAAAGAGCTAAAGAAACTCCAGAAATGTCCCCATTCCAATAAAGCTGGGTGGACAGAGCAGCCAAAGTTCAAAAATTGCTTTGCATTTTCACTTGAATTCTGACTTTAGACGTTCTCACTGCCCTGAAACGGGACCTGGTTCTAGTTTCACAGCTCATGTTGTTGAGCTGGAACAAATTTCTCTCACCAGAACCCTTCAAACATTCCAGGGGTCCGCCTCCCATTTATCGTTTCCTTTAGAATCGCAGGCTCCCCTTTCCTAACCTGAGTCAATCATGAACCCGACTTAGGTTGTAAACTGCAGTCACAGAATGTTCTGGGGCTAAAGACGAAGGATTGAATGCTGCCAGAGGAAACCGAATGCAGGCACAACCAGGAAAAGGGGGAATTAAATATTTGTATCATTCGCCCTGGGAATACAGTGTGTCTCCTTAGAATTCCTCACCAGGATACGTGCACCTGAAATAAGGCCTTTCATTTGGCCTGTTTGGTATCTGCTGGCCTCTTATACTCCAGACTCACCAGGAAGGCAAACCTAGTAACTATTGCTAGGACAACAATAATTTTATACCATTTATGTGGACTACAAGGGGACAAGCTATTGCTTGAAGTCAACTGGAACTTTATCAAAATTTTGTACTCCTGACTCAAATTGTAGTGTCACTGTTAAAGAATTTACAAAGCCCAAATTGTGGATTTTAGACAGGTTAGTTAGATTAACATAAGTCAAGGGATTATCTATTTTTAAAAAAATATTCATTATGCCCCTAAACCCTTTATTTTTGCTCCCCTCTTTAAAACCACACATTACAGAAGTGTCGACCCACATTGGTTGAAAGTATTTCTTCATCCTGCGAGTTCTTGATACCAATAAACTCAGATCTCCAATCCCTATACCTATCCTCTATTTGTTATACAACAACATTACATGGTTTTCTAATCCTCAATTTACTCTCGACAGTGTTAAAAAGACAAAACAAAGCAGAAACAAAAGTAACAGTGGAAGCCTAAGTTTCAAAGACAAGTCAACAACCCACCACATCATGATCCATGTCACTCCAATCTTTCTGATGCTGTTTAATGAGAATGGCCAGTTGTGCATCGGCTTTATGTGCCTTAAAGTTTACAAATGCTTTACATATATTACCTCCATTTGAGCCTCAGCACAACTTTATTGGGTAGGCAGTTTTATTATTCCCATTTTATGGATCCTCTAACAGATGGAGGCTAAGGCTGTTTAATGGTTGGCCCAAGGGGACACAGCTTCTGAGTCAGCATTTGAATCTAGTTCTTCCTGATTTGAAGTTCTGCATTTTTATCCACATCTTTCAACCAAGAACTTCCCATATTGCCCTCTTTTCTTCTAGAGTTAGTTCAGTTAGTTCATCAACTAGTATTTCTTAAGCACCTAATTATGTGCCAGGTACTCTGATAAGTGCTGGATAAACAGAAAAGTAAAAACTGTGTCTTCCTTGGAGGATCTCACACTCTAATGGAGGAAAACAATATGTAAAACAAAAACAAAACTCATAAAAAATAACAACAAAAACCTAGCTGCATATAAGATATATACACAGTAGACAGAAAGTAATCTCGTGGGGAAGGACTAGCGGTTGGGTGAAGACCAGGAAATGCCTTCTGCAGAAGGTGAGCTTTAAGTGTATCTTAAAGGAAGTCAGGGACCCCAAGACTGCAGGAACTGAATTCCTACCGGACAACTCAGACTAGCTTCTGTTATCTGGTTCTAATCTTCAACCAACAGTCCCAATTCCAGGTAGGATTTCATCCCGAGTTTTAAGGACACACCCACCAGCCTTATAGTAAAAGTGAGGCCACTTTTGTCCTGTGTGAATCCAAGGTTTTGTCCTGTGTGAATCATATTTGGAAAAATTATCATAGTCTGCCCTCCATAGAGACAAAATCTAAAGTTTTGGAGTCAGGTCATTTATCATAGTTTCCCAAAGTGAATGATACCACTCCCTCGGGGGGACTAGAACAATCTGGGTGGGGGGGGGGTAGTAGTGGCCTCCAGTGCAACTGGGGGGTCATTGAATAAAAATAAGGGGGCACTGGAAGCATAAGGAAAGAAGAAAAGAGAAGCAAATTTTGAAAAACTGTTTGTACATGTTTCATCTATTGTATAACAGAGTTAAAATCATAGTGATTACATAATTTTCCAAATAAACACACAAAATGCTAGTTACAATGGATCTGTGGCCAAGTCCTCCAACAGGTCTTAACAAGCAAGTGTTGGCAGATGAGTGTGTCTTGCATTGTTAGGAGTCCAGCATGCATAGGCAGGAATATGTGCGTGTAATGACTTATTTACAATATGATACTATATGGTCACATGACACAATATTACATCATTAAAATTTCAATACAGGAAAAACTCCACAAATTTGCAATAAATTATTAAATTTAAGATATGTCATTTAATATATATAAATGCACATTATTTATATACATATACATGTAAAAAATTTTTGAAATGGCACAAATTTCAAAAAACCATTAAAGAGTTAAAGAGAGTAGGTTTCTGGGGGGTGCTGAGTAATTTTTTTAAAGGGAGCGGTAGACTAAATAAGTTTGGGAACCTCTGATTTCGACAAAGATTCCCCAGAGATCTGTCTTTCTACAATAGATCCATATTGTCTTCTGCTACAGAAACCCAACATGAATGGTTTGTCCCTGGAAGCATATACTGGACCAGGCTCAGATGTTTCTGCCTTAATGAATAACAACCAAATGTTTATTCTACTTTAGTAAGTAAGACAGTGTCTTGGTTTATAAAAAAATAATAATGAAAACAGCTGGGAAAGGAGCATTTTCATCTTTTTTGTTTCTAACTGAATTCAAGAATTCTCTCATCCTTGCAAATCAAGAATATGTATTGAGTTCAACACTCCCAATGGATATTTGGATGCCCAAAGAGAAATATTAAAAGAACAAAACTATAAGGATATGTAAAGAGAGAGGCAGTATATTATATAGTCAGTAGTGTGCTGCAGTTAGGGTTTTAGGAAGACCCAAGTACAAATCCTATCTTCATACTTACTAGCTGGGTGACCTTGGTAAAATCACTAAATTCTCAGCCTCAGTTTCTGCATATGAAAAATGGGATTAGTGATAATTGTAGTACCCACATCACAAATAGTGAAGATAAAATGACAAATCGTATTTAATGATCTTTGCAAACTTCACAGGACTATATAAATATGAGTTGTTATAATCATTATTCCTTCTACTCCACAGAACTCCTATCACTCCATCAAGTCATGTGCCTTAGTTCATTGAATACTTATTCAAATGAATTTTGAGAAAAGAGAGAACGAATAAATATATATAATATATACTATATGATAAATACGCATTCATAGTATATAATTATATACAATATATTACATGTTTAACAGATATACATTTATAGTATATAATTATGTACAATATATTATATATTTAATAAATATACATTTATAGTACATAAAGTTTACCAAGTACTCTACATATGTATTGTTATTTGTTCTCATCAAGGACCCAGGAAAGAGATATTATTAGAGTATAAAGGAAATGAGGCACCTAAGTGGCAAAGTAGAGTTTTAGGCCTGGAATCAAGAAGACCTGAGTTCAAATCCGGACTCAGACACTTAACTAGCTGTGTGACCTTGGGCAAGTCATTTAACCTTGTTTGCCTCAGTTGCCTCATCTGTAAAAAATAAATTGGAGAAGGAAATGGCAAACCGCTCCAGTATCTCTGTCAAGAAAAGACCAAATAGGATTACAAAGAGTCAGACACAGCTAAAACAACTGAACCACAAATAGTGGCAGTGGAGCTGGGTTTGAGGTCAGGGGACAATGGTTTCAATCTTGGTTTTGTCAGTTATGAGCAGCCTGATTCTGAGCAAGTTGATTAACTTCTCTTGACCTCAGTTTCCTCATCTGTAAAATGAGGCAGTCAGACTAGATGACCTCTAAGGTTCTGTCCATCTCTAAGTTTATGACCCTGTAATGATCCCATTTTGTAGATGTGGAAACTAAGAGAGACCAAACAACTTAATGAGAGAAATCATTGCATCTTCTTTTTATAGCTGGAAGAAACTACTACTACCCCCTCATTTAACAGAAGAAGAAGTGGAAGTCTCAGAAGATAAGGAGATCTTCCAAGGTCACAGAGGTAAAAATTTGGTAAATGGACTCCTCCTCTAGCCAGCTATCCACTAAACCACTGGTTCTCAAAATTTTTGCCATCAGGTCTCCTTTACGCTCTTAAAAATTGAGTACCCCAAATAGATATCGTTTATCTGGGTAATATCTGTAAGTATTTGCCATATTAGAAATTTAAAATGATAAACCTTTAAATATTAATTCATTTGAAAATAACAATAATAAACCCATCACGCATTAACATAAATAATATTTTTATGCAAAATAACTAGAGTTCTTAAACAAAAGTGAGAAGAGAGCTATTGTGTTACGTGTTTTTGCAAATCTCTTTATTGTTTGGTTTAATAGAAGAAAGCTGGATTCTTATGACTGCTTCTGCATCTGATCTGTTATAATATGTTGTTTTGGTTGAAGTACGTGAAAGAAGTCCAGCCCTACACAGATACGTAGTTGAAAAGGAAGGAATATTGAATAGGCAAATAAAGTTTTAGCATTGTTATTAAAATACTTTTTGCAAGAGAACCTTGCAGATCCCCTGAAAGGGTCTCAGGGACCCAGTGGGTTCCACAGACCACCCTGAGGTCCACTACACTCAGAAGTGTGCTGGTAAATGTTTAATGACTGATTTTCCAGGGCGGGGGGGAACCTGTGTGCTGAACACAGTTTTAAGTTTAATTTACCTTAGACTTAATTTGCTATTAACATTTTCTCCACCAATTTTCTAAATGTCTAAAGTCCCAACCATCAACAAAACAATAAATCAAGCTCTGATTTGCAGCATTTGTCAATTTCCCAAGCGTAAATACTCACACTGCAAATTTAACAATCAGTTCGAGCTGTTGGAGTGGACTCCAGTATGCCGCTGGATATACTACACCATTTCATTGGCATTGTTATTCAGTCATTTCAGTTACGTCTGTCCCTTTGTGACCCCGTTTGGCATTTTCTCGACAAAGACAGTAGAGTGGTTTTCCACTTCCTTCTCTAGTTCATTTTACAGATGAGAAAACTGAGCCAAGCAGGGTTAAGTGACTTGACCAAAGTCACGTAGCTACTTAGTGTCTGAGGACAAATTTGAACTCAGGAAGATGAGTCTTCCTGATTCCAAGCCCAGTGCTCTATCCACTTTGTTACGTAGCACCTAGCTGCCCCTACACTACGCTGCCCCCCGCCCCCAAAGAAGAGTCGGATTGCCGTAATGGAAGCCAAAGAGCCCTAGCATAAATCACTTGACAAGCTGTCTGCTGAAGGCTGTTTTTTGGTGACTGGGGAAAGTAAGGTTAATCTAGAATCCAGAAAGTTGTGCATAAAGATGAGAAGCAGCCACAGGATTAGCTGCAGCTTTTAGCTCAGTAGATGAGAAAATGCGTGTCAATGTAAATTATGGAAATATATACAAACACTATCTTTTACTTATGATGAGTTGATATCAATTAATAGTAAGCAGTATGTTGACCTACATTTATATCTTTGAACACACTGTTGCTGTTCATTTCTAATAAAGAGCCCAGACTTAAGAAATGAAGGCAAAAGCATGTATATGCAAACCGACATGCCATCCCATATTAGTACGTCCAGAACAAAAGAGGACCACAATTGAATTTATCATCACCACCTGCAAACACAAAAAAGAAAAGACGAAGGCAAACTCACCTTGAAAATCCATCACCCTTCAATGCGATAAATATTTTAAGTGCCTACTAGGCGCTCATATTGTTCTAGGTACAATTTCATTTTTTAAATATAAATTCTAAAACAGGCAAATTGCAGAGCTGATTGTCGTGTTTACTTTCACTGTTCTTTGTAAAAAATTTTTTTCTAACATTTGAAGGAGAAATACTAAAAAAAAGGTGGGGGGGGAGTGAGGATCCCTTCCCACTCTAAACCTAAGATCCCATGATCCTATAATCAGAAACAATTTACCCCTTCAAGTCTTCTGAGAAAAACAATCCTGAATCTTCCTAAATTTCCTAAGAATTGAGACAGCTACCTACAATTCAGACTTTGGTGGTTTCAGTTTGCCATGAATGATTTTCACCAGCTAGCATAGTAAGGAAGTACATATTCAGTGCTTAATAAATACTGTTGAACATATAACTGAATGGATATAAGGATGGGAATATCTTTAAAGATGTCCTTCCTCCATGCGAACTTAAGCAGAGGATAGAAGTCACACACAATCCATTGCTACAAAATACTATGTAAAACAACTAGAAATGAAGGTTGACGTCTTCTTAAGTCAGATTCCTCTCTTCAACTCTACTTATTAAATTAATGAAACCAAACCTTTAGCTTTAAAAGTTAAACTGATGGAAGGTACAAAAGCTTTGTGCTGAAAAGCATCTCAGGCTGAAACTGGAGGAATAAAAATGGTAAGATTCAACATGGTAACATAGGATTGTCTAGCTAACGCGTGTAGTTCCATATCTATTTATATATTTCATGTATAGAGAGAGATCCACATTCCCCACCTCCCCCAAATACTGGAAAACTTTAAGAAGAGGGAAAAGAGGGCAGAATGCTTGCCAATTTGGGGTGCATATTTGATTACAAGACCCACATTGGTTTGTTCCTGCAATCCAGATCTAATATGCCACTAATTAGGTAGGGGACAGTTCTGATTGTGATGAGATTGTCCCACTCTATCTTAGATTTCCTAGGAGACACATTAATTAAAGTGATTCACCTTCCTAACGAACTGAAACTTTTCTGGAGCCTTAGCCCACCTCTTTACACCCCCCCCCCCCCCGCCAACTTCCCTCTCTTCCCCAGAGAAAAACAATCTCTGTGTAAAATAGGCCAGGGAAATACCTTCACTGCTCTGGTAAGTTTGCCTAAACACTTTCAGGAAATTCCAAACAGTACAGACAAAATAAATTGCCTAAGGACTGGAAAGATATTTTCACAAAGTATATAGAAGAACCAGACAAAACCACGGGTAGGTTAACGCCACGATGATATCGTAAACAACAAATATGCACTTAGACAGGCACATACAGGCACCAAAATGTATTGCAACAGGATGCAGAAATAAAAGAAATGCAACCGGGTTGAACTCCCTAACAAAGTCAGTTCCTAAGATTTACTCAGGATATCTTTTCAAAAACAGGTATTCCAGGCGGGGTGTGTTAACTTCAATAACCAACACCAAAAAAAGGCCCTAAAAACAATAGCTTTCTGATACTGGCAGCTTAACACAGCTCACAGCAAAAAAAAATTACCATTAATCTTGTGCAATGTACTTCCCTCCTAGCTACATAATGTTCCATTCCCACAGGAAAGACCATAGAGCCAATATGCAGGGAGGGCCATTCTCTCCATTCCTGAGAAGACTAGTCGGTCAATATGGAGCCACCCCCTCTTATACTTTTGGAGGAGAATAAATTAAGAATGCTGTTGGCTAATCTTAACATGTGTGAGCATGTGTCTATTCATGAGACTCACCACTACAGCCAGAAATGCTAAAAAAAAAAAATTCACTTTGGTGAAGCCCAACACCAAAGAGTAGAAAATCTGACTTTGCTTTGTTTCTTAACTCATTTCTCAGGTCTTTCCCTATTTAAATGTACATGCTCGCAAAGTTTCATATGATTTTAAGCTAGAAGGGTCCTTAAAGGTCATCCATTTGAGACATGTTATATTCCAGGTCTACTAGCCCCATGTGGCCGGCAATAACTGGCCAATGTAACCTGAATGAGATTAAAATGTAAGTGGAAGATGTTTAACAAAATTAATAAAAATACAATACAGCATGTTAATCTATGGTTTTCTAAGTCAACGTTCAGTCCACAGGAATCATTTGAATTTGAGGTTGACACCACTGAGTCCAATCCCTTCAGTTTACAATGAGGGAAACTAAGCCCTGGGAACATGAACTGGTTTCCCCAAGGTCACGCAATAAGAAACAGCTGAAATTCAAACTCAGGTAAGCTTTTTTTTAAAATTCATTAATCAGACTATCCACTAATTTGGACCAGCCTTCTCCTAAATAACAACAAATTTGTGAGTTTTTGCTAAATATTGATTTGCAATTTAAAAAAAGGCGTGATCGTATTGGCAGAAGAAGAAATGTATTTTTCCACTTATGGTCACTTTCTTTCTGCTACATGGGATACTGTGCTGGTACTGACTGTAGGACAGGGAAAAGAGTGCTGAATTTGGAGTCCAAAGCCCCGGCTTCAAATCCTGACTCTGCCGCTTGCTACGGGTGAGAACTTGGTTAAGCCTTAACTTCTCTGGATCTCAGTTTCCTTACAGGTAGATTAAGGGGGCTGTGTTCAATGACCTTTTACATCCCTTACAGCCCAAATTTATGACTCCATAAGTCACATCACCTCTCTTACTTGCTCAGGTGCCTTAATTGTTAAATGAGGGTTCGGGACTGGTTGAGCTCAAAGGCAAAGGTCTCTTCCATCTGTAAATCTAGGATCCTAAAACTACTAAGAGTAACAATAACTGACATCTCAAAACCCTTGAAATTTTTTATACATCATCTCACAAGACTGAGATAATTATTATATTATCTATTAGTAAAATTCATAATAATAATAGCTAGCATTTGTATCAAGCTTGAAGGTTTGCACAATACTTTGGCTATGTAACCTCATTGGATCTTTATAATAACCCTATAATAACTTATTTTAGTAGATAAGGCAGCTAGGTGGCACCATACTGCACAGAATGCTTGGTCTGGAGTCAGGAAGATCGAAGTTCAAATGCAGCCTCAGATACTTGCTAGCTGTGAGACCCTGGGCAAGTCACTTAGCCTCAGTTTCCCTGACTGTAAAATGGGGATAATAATAGCACCTACCTCCCAGAGTGGTTGAAGGATCAAATACAAATATTATCTATTGTGAAGTGCTAAGCATAGTGCCTGGCACATAGTAGGGATGCTATAAATGCTAGCGATTATGGTTATTAGCATTATGAGTACTGATGTCATTATTACAAGGAAACAGGCAAAGAGAGGTTAAGTGTCATAGAGCTGGCAAGTGTTTGAAGCTGGTCTCCTGACTCCAGGGTCAGAAATCTGCCAACCATGCTTTCAAGTTGCTTAAAATATGCTTTCCCTCTGCAGCCTTTACCATATGTTCTCTTTGCTTATACATAATTTTCTTTATCTATATGTTTTTCTTATTTATCTATTTATTTAACATCTGTGCTGGGTTGGTGTCCCTCCAGTTAAGCATGTTCTTTTTATATCTCTCTCCGTGTGCATATATGTATGTATATATATGTATGTGGATTTAGATATAGATAGACACATCTATGTTTATCTCTAAAGTCTTGAAACTAAGACTAGGGTCCTTATTAAACACTGATACATATCCCCAAACTTCTAGAACATACCTGGCATCTTACATAGCTTCTGGATGCAGACAGTCAGGAAATATTTATTAAACTGACCACTGGAGGTAGGTGCAGTTAATATCCCCATTTTACAGATGAGGAAACTGAGGCAAACAGAAGTTAAGTGATTTGCTCAGGGTCACACAGTTACCAAGTATCTGAGACTGGATTTGAACTCAGGTCTTCCTCACTCCAGATCCAACTGTCTTTCCACTAAGCCACTTTACTACTAAGTACTAGGGAAAGGTGAAAACAACCCGTTGGCTAGTAAACAGCAAAAATAACCCCATGGTACATTCTCTGTAGGCCCTGGATTATCTTTTGCACAGATAAGGGCCACAGATGGAATGTATCCACATTAGAACTCATGGAAAAATAGGGGAGGGTTGGGAGGGAGAAGGTAAAAAGAATGGGTTACTAGGTCCTTACCACCCCTTTTCCCAGAGCTGAGATCCCAACAGTGAATTGACATGCCCCCAGGGAGTCAGTCATCCAGTTGTTCTGATTTACCTTTTCAATAACTAAGGGTTTGGATCCTGTAATTACCTGGGAGCAGTGGGATGAAATCCTGTGTTAACCTTCTTCCAGAGAAAAGGCAGAAAGACCTTGCTTTCAATATATGGCTTCTCAACCCAGAAGACATGATTTCTGCTCTGTCTATAGTACTGCATGGCTGGACCAAACAAATCCCTTGATCTCCCCATGCCAACTTTTTCATCTATAAGTAAAAATAATATCTGCCCTCCCAAAAGAATCATGAGGATTCATGAGTGTCTGTAAAATACTTCTGAGTTAGCTAGAAGAAATGCAATATATACACATATATGAATGGATGGATATGTGTATACATGTACATGTGTACATATATACACATACATAGAAGCATTTATGTATATCTGTGTGTTTAGATGTATATATATATATATATATATATACATATACATACATATATATGTATAAAACTAGGTATGGTGTTGACTGTTAAAGCTCCTTCCCCCTGCCAAAAAGTGAATTATGGGTCAGGAAAGTAAATGAAAGCCCCACGAGGTGCAGACCAAGAGCTGGGGGCGAACCCATCAGCTATTTAACTCTCTATAAAACTAAGGCTTTTGGTGCTAAAAGTTATGAAGCTCTCAGACTCATCATACAAAAAGCAGACAAGTGAAAAGAGAAATGAACCTACAGGGGATTTTATGGGGCCATGAGGTTGGGGAGAATGGGAAACAGGAGGGGTAAGTTTATCTTGGCATGTGCCTGAATATGTAGCCATGGAAAGCCCATATCATTAGATCCTTTCAGAATCTCAGAGAAAAAAAAAGTATGATTCAGGGAAAAGCCTTGATAGAAGGTCTAAGGGGTTTCTTATTTCATTGAAACCAATTTTCCCATCCGTGCTGCTTACCAAGATCAGCAAGTAGCACATTTGTATCTGTCTCTGTGTGGATCTCTCACTGGAGACGTCTTTTGGCTCCAATTCAAATTCATTTCAGTGCCTAGAAAGAGATATTACTTGTTATAAAGCAATGCCCAGATTGTTTCCAGTCTAAACACAACTCTTTCTTAAACCCAGGGACAGGTATTAGGGTTGTCTATAGGTAAAGAGTGACAGAGATTAAAGGAAGACAGGCCTGATGCTGCATACCTTAAAATAAAACAGGCATGGTTTTCAGAAACCTCTTTTAAGGTGTTGTAAATCCAACTTTCTAAATGCCCAAGGCTGAGTTTATCTATAAGTATCTAGGGGGAGATTTCTGTGTCTATTAATCCGTTTTCCTGCTACCTTACCTCAGGGCTTACAGGCTACATAAACTATCCAGCTGAAAGGCTATTACAAAAAGTCTCCATGAACAGGTATCCCCTTCCACCTTCTCTTCTTCAGCAACACACTGCTGCCATAGGGGGAGAAAAATGTGGTGAAAAATCATTCAAGATGGAGTTATAAAGCCCCCTCAGCAGATCAGTATTATATGATAACAAGAAACCTGGTCTCTGCGTCAAGGGAGAGTGTGACTTTTCAGCCTGTTCAAATCCTTTTCTAAATAGCTCACAAAATACTGGCTAAAGGAAAATCAGTGTATGTCGTTTATTTAGATTTCCAAATGGCTTTTGATAAAGTCTCTGACAAGGAAGCTATTAAGGAAGCTTGGTAACTATGGGGGTAAAAAGTAAAATCCTGTTATGGATTTTAAAACCAAGAAATAAAGAAAAAGAATCAATGGTCATTTCTCTCCTTGAGAAAAAGTTAATAGGTAAAGTGCTAGGAATCGCTACTTGTGCCAGTTTTATTCTAACTATTTATTAACAGAGTTTTGTTAGCCAAATATTTAGAAACCATAGGCAGCTAGGGAGAGCAATGGATAGAATGCTGGACTTGGGGCCAGGAAGACCTAGGTTCGAATCCTGCTTCAGACAATTTATTAGTTGGCAAGTCACTTAATCTCTCTCAGCCTCTTTCCTCACTGGTAAAAATGAGGATAATAATACCTACCTCACAGGACTGTTGTGAGGATTAAATGAGATAATATACGTATAGTGTCTTCTTGTTGTCGTGATTATTCTGATGTGTTATAGCTGACTGTGACTCCATTTAGGACTTTCTGGCAAAGTGGTTTACCATTTCCTTTTCCAGCTCATTATACAGATGAAGAAACTGAGGCAAAGAGGGTTAAGTAATTTGCCCAGGGCCACACAGCTAGGACGTGTCCGAGGACAGATTCGAGCTCGGGAAGATGAGTCTTCCTGACTCCAGAACTGTGCCACCTAGCTGCTCATGTATAGTGCTTA
The DNA here is from genome assembly GCA_028646595.1 of Phalanger gymnotis. NCBI lineage: Eukaryota > Metazoa > Chordata > Mammalia > Diprotodontia > Phalangeridae > Phalanger > Phalanger gymnotis. The sequence continues at coordinate 160 of JAQQSZ010008033.1, read as the reverse complement.
GCAAACCTTAAAGTGATATATCAATGCTAGCTGTTCTTATCATCAACACTCTTAGTAGTATAGAAGAAAGAATAATGGGGGGCGGAGCCAAGATGGCGACTGGAAAGCAGTAACTGGCATGAGCTCCCCACCAAGTCCCTCCAAAAACCCATGAAAAAAT
>JAQQSZ010008032.1:0-13152 GCA_028646595.1 Phalanger gymnotis | reverse complement strand
CCATTGGATATTTTCAATTGAATGTCTATCCACTCCTCCCTTTCGCTGTCATTGCACTTGTCACACATTTGTTCCTGACCATTTCAAAACATTTCTTCCCTCATATGAACTCATGATAATTACTGTGTATGTTGTTACGACAGGGAAATGAAAATAAAGTTTCAAATTATATTGAGGGTGATCATATCAAGGACTAGAAAAACAGTCCCACAACACTGTTATCTCATTAGACAACTCATACAGGTACCCCCAGACTGTTTTGGGACATATAGGTATATGACATAATACGTATGTGTACACCCAAAATACACATACATATGTGTATGCAAATATCTATATGTGGATATATGTTCAGATGTGCACTTAAAAACATATGCACAGAGCTAAGTGGAACAATGGATAGAGTGTTGGGCCTGAAGTCAGGATAACTCATTTTCATCAGTTCAAATCTGGCCTTAATCTCTTAGCTGTGTGACCCTGGGCAAGTCACTTAACTCTTTTTACTTCAGTTTGCTTATTTGTAAAATGAACTAGAGAAAATAATTGCAAACTACTTTACTATCTTTTCAAGAAAACCCCAAATGGGTACTGTTTGAGTCAGACACAAATGAAATGACTGAACAATCTCAAAAAACATTTTATCTGTAACAAAGAGTTGTACATGATTGATATAATTAAACAACAACACTACACACACACATATATACATATACATATACACATATATATTTAATATTTATTTACAAAATATATTCTTTCCACTTTTCTTTTTAGGCACAGCTTTGAGCATGAGCTATAATAAATTTAATTTATAGGAATTTTTGAGTTATTTGTCATGTCAATGATTATCATATATATCTTAAATTTCATCTGTTTAGATAGTAAATTGATAAAATTGCCACACTGATAGTAATCCACATTAATCTGATTGATTATCAGGTGCTATCTAGCCTCTAACTGACACCATTACCTAATGCCAATCTATTTCACCATTAAAGTGACAGATTAAAAAAGCTGAACCACATTCTGATACCTTAAGATGCCTCTGTCTCTTTAATTTTTCCTTGAATTTCACTGCTTTTGTCATTTCAGCAGTATCAGGATGTCACAAAATGCCAGAATATATTTTCCCTTTCATGAGTAACTGTTTGGAGACCTCATTTTGCCCTGTGGTTAATTATTACTTGCTTGACCATTCACTGTCTCACATTTTTTCACATTTCAAATGGCCGTTTCAAGCCATTAGAGAGAGAAATGATCCAGACTTTCCCTGTATTCATTTTTCTGATTCAAATCCACAAATTAAAGAAATTTTCATAACTTTCACATTACTGTTTCAAACCTAAATTTTAAAACTTAAAAACTTCTGTTTTACAGAGTATATAAAATGTGTCTAAATTGTACCCAACTGGAAAGAATTCAAGGTAGCACAGAAATATAACCTCTTCATATCCTTGTTTCTATGCTTTTAAGCCAATTTAGGGAACATGACAAAAATGGCAACTGAATGAATGCATGTTTATATATGGAAAATAGCTACCTTCTTTGAGCATTATTTTATGCTTAAGCATATGGTTTTAATATTTCATAATAGTGTAAATATGTAATACTGTAAATATATAAAAATGTGTGTGTGTGTGTGTGTGTCTGTGTGTGTGTGTGTGTGTGTGCAATGTCCTACTTGAAGTAAGGTCATTGATTAAGAAAACCTCTGAAGAGGGGAAAAGCTGAGGGCTGAGGAGTTTAATGGAGTCTGAGCTTGGAAGAGAAAAAAAATAGGAAGCCATAGCTAAAATAATCATGGGCCAAGATGAGAAGAAGATTATTTTCCAGGGAGGGTAGTAAAGCAAAAAAAAGTCCTTGAAAGATTAGCAAAACAAAATTTAGGGACTACTATGGAGTGTATATTTGTCTAAATCAACTTGACTACTCAGTTTTTCATCCTTATATTGCTAAAAATTGTATTTTATACCCTTATCCAGGACTTAACTTACTAGCATGATTATGGGTAAAGTCTAACATACTCCATGGCATATACAGTAAGCTACATATGGTCTTTCCACATATTTTAATTCTTTAATTAAGCAATTCTAACATTTTAATAAAGAAATTATCATTATTAACATGGTTTCTGATATGTAGATAAAACCTTCAATATTTCTGGGCATTTAGAATAATCCATTAAAGTAAATTTGTAACATGTTTCCTAAGTCATATATATTTGAATATATAGAGTTATCATATACTATGAAGACTTGACACCATCAAAACTAGTTTAATCCTCATGAGAAAAGAAATGAGAAGTAAACATCTGACACCAGCAAAATACAGGACATAACAAAACAGTAAGATTGGCTCTGATCTTAAGTTCATAAAGTCAAAGTCAATGCCAGTATTGTAAGTGAATATTTTATACCATTGATCTTGGAAAGAATGCTAATCTGGCTATATTCTTCTTTACAAAATAGTTAGCAATACATTGACCAACTTCAGAGTGATAAAATATGCATACATAACAGAATACAAGCACATGAACACACACACACATATGTATAATTTTGATGATCAGGTTGGATAAGTGTAAACAAGTCCTTTGTCTTCCAATTTTCTATTTACACACTCATGGAAAAATTTGAGACAGTATCGAGCTTTTTCTAAAGGTAATGTAGTGAGATATATCTGCATATACTCTAGCTACTTCTAAGAAGTTAGCTATTTTGAAGTGTTCTTGCACACAAATTGGGCTTGAGTAAAAGTAAGGGAATTGCTTGCATATTATATGTATGAATTTTCTTCTCCTAAGGAATGTGAGTTCCTTGATTTAAATGGAATGTTTTATTCGTCATACTTTTTAAAAGAGGGTTATTTTGCAAATACAAAATAAAATAAATTTTCAAACAAATACAAAATAAAACAAATTTTCAAAGGTAAAGAAAGTCATATCCTCCATAAGACTCCCCTAACAGTCAATTAGTCAGCTAAACATTTCTTTTAAGGGAGAAGCTGGGCAAAAATTAGTATTTTTTAGGAATAAGATCCCCAGTAAAATTATAAATACAATTTAGAATCTAATTTCATATGATTTTAAGATCATCTGGATAAGGTACAAATCCTAATCTTTATATTTTCAACAATGCCTATAAAAGTCCCTTATATATATCAAATATTTTATAAATACTGATACAGTGAGTAAATAAATGAATAGCATTGTACATGAAAAAAAATATCTTTAGGAAAAAAATATTTTATTACTTTATTCTAATGGGGAAATAGAGGAAAAAAATTTACCCAGTTTTTGCCACAGAAAGGTTAAAGAAATTCTATTCTACAAAGTTCCCTGAGGACATATTGCTTATATTTTCAAAATTCAAACAAGACTTTTTCACCACATAGCATATAGTAACTCAATAGCAGAAAACAGAGAGATGAACAACTTGAGCTAGTGGACATTAAAAAAAAATCTTTATTTGCAACAGTTGAAAGAATAATTTGAACAATAATGAGTTCTCATCAGTGACCATCTGAAGTTACCTTACAACTTGATGTTACACATTTAATAAAATTTTGGCATCTATAAGACTGCTGAAATTGAACTAGAGCATTGTCTATCAAGCAAGTTTAGAGATCATAAGGATTGAATTGCATGTCAGTTTAATTATGTAGCAGTGGATAGAGTCTTGGGCCTGAATTTAGAAAAACTCATCTTCCTGAATTCAAATCTGACCTCAGACTCTTATTAGCTGTGTAACACTGGGCAAGTCACTTAACCATGTTTGCCTCAGCTTCCTCATCTGTAAAATGGAAAAGAAAATGGCAAACCACTCCATTATCTTTGCCAAGAAAGCCACATAAGGGGACACAACTGAAAAACTACTGAAATTAGTTTCCAATACTATGAGAAGACAAGTTTTCTAGTGAAAGTTTTCTTCCAGCTTCATATCGTAGACCAAAACATTCTTTTTTTTAATGTACAGAAATTGGAAGCAAAGTTAAGTAATTAATAATTAAGAGTAAAAAATATATATGTATGTGTGCACACACACACACATATGTATACAAGCTAACATGTAGCTAACAAATTTAAATACTTTGCCTCTCTTTACACAATTATTAAAGAAGAAAGCAGAGATTTGAACTAATATCTCCTAATATCAAGTTCAAGTATGGTTAAATTATGTTATATGGTTTCCTGTAGTATGGGAAGAAATCTGGAAGATTAGGAAAATAAATTACAAAGATTACTATAGAGGAAATGCAATCAAACAAGACATCTGCTAAACTCCTATTAATCGTAATGAAATATCCTGACTTAAAAGAGCAGAAGACAAAAACATAGCTCACACTTCTTTTTAGAGTTGTTGGGGACTACAGGTATAAAATAAAGCATACTCTGTTAGATGTGAGTACTTTGTTATATGGTTTGGTTTAAATGTTTTTATTTGTTTAAAGGGAGATTAATTTTTCTTGAGGGGAGTAGATAAGAAGGGGAGGGTGAGATATACAAAAATTACTGAAATGTAAAACAAGTCTGTAAGTCATCAATTTGTAAAATATATAAAAATAGGGATAGAAACAGGAGAAATATTGGTTTAAAACTTGTCTTCCTTATTATTGTGAAAGTCATTAAACTTTTCCTTATTTAGAAAATTCTCTTAAATGTTGAATTGGAGATGACAATAATATAATTATTATGAGAAGTTTATAAACACTTTTCAAACCTATATACATGTTAGCTATTTTTATGTAACAATACTTCAAGGAACAGATGTGACCTTTCCCCATAACGGTTTCTAGAATCAGAGAAATCAGATTCAGTACGGGGGGGAGGGGAATCTGACCTTTAAAGGCAGAAATCATGCCTTTTTCTCTTAGTCTCTGTTTATTTATTCCCTCATCCAGAACCCTGGGAAAATCACTTAAAGCTTAGAAGTCACTCATACTAAATTCCAAAGGTAATTTATAAGGTCTTTTCTAGAAAGGTACTCAATGTGAAAAGTAAATCAGGTATAGGTTGGCTATTTATTTCTTCTACACAAAAAAATGCCCAAAACACAAATTCTCATGAAAATACATTAGCAAGTGTTTTAAAAATAAAATAGTAATGTACAACTGCTATGATCTCCTTTGATTTTGAAACTTAAAATCTGAAAAAAAAAATGAAATACCTTATCGGATTGATGAACAACTATTTAACTTTCTCAAGTTTTTACCATCTGAGCAATTTCCTTAAGAGTCTTGTCTTCTGGCAAGAAGCCAAGTTTAGGCTACTCTGCATGTAGGTGGTCATCTCCTCTATGAAATACTGAAACAGCTGCAAGAAATTCTTCATTCTGACTGTGACTACTATCAGAATATAGAAATTAGTGACTACCATGTTACTTATATTCTCTACCAAGAAGAATAAATTTCAAACTGTGAAGACAAAAAAAAATGCTTACAAAGGAATTAAACCAAACCAAAACAATATAAGTGAAGATATGAAAGGAAAACAGCTAGCTATCCTAAATTCAATTCCAAAACAATTTATTAAGCAATTGTTCTATCTCAGGGTCTGGGATAGATGATTAGACCATACGAACACCATCCCCAAACAAGCTCACTGAAGAAAATAATTCCTTAAACATTAGAAATGAGCAAGTGGAAACTCATGATTCCATGAAATATTTGGAAGCAAGTAAACAAAATGAAAAGAGTGAAAAATAGAAGAAAATGTAAACTATTTCAATGGAAAAAGAACTGACCTGGAAAATAGTTCCAGGAGAGATAATTTAGGAATTAAGTTACAATAGAAAAAGAGCACAAACATTATATTTCAAGAAATCATTAAGGAAAACTGCTCTACTATCCTACAACTAAAAGGTAAAATAGGAAAAATCCATAGACCACATTCTGAAAGAGAACCCAGAATGAACTCTCAGGAATATTTAACTAAATTTGGGAGCTCCCACGTCAAGGAGAAAATATTGCAAGTAGCCAGAAAGAAAAAATTCAAATATTGTGGAGCTGCAGTCAAGATAGCACAAGATTTAGCAGGTTCTATATTAAAGGATATTCCAATGGGTGAAGGAGATAGAATTCCAACTAAGAATTGCTTATCCAGCAAAATGAAGTATAATCTTTCAAGGGAAAACAAAACAAAACAAAACAAAGCAGAAATTTGATGAAATAGCTGACTTTCAAACATTACTGATGAAAAGAAAAGAACTAAATAGAAAATACAAGACTCAAGAGAAGAATAATAAAGTAAACATCAAAGAAAAATCATAACGGATTCAATAAGCTTAAACTGTTTACCTTCTTACATGGGGAACTGATACTTGCAACTTGTAAGTACATTATAACTTTTAGGGCAGTAAAAATGAGTGTACATAGAAAAGAGGTATAGGTGTGAGTGGAATAAGTTAGGATGCTATAAAAAATTAAATTTAGGGAGTGAAAAAGGGATGTGTTGTGAGAAAGGGGAAGAAAAAAGTAGAATAGGGTATATTATGTCACATGAAAGAGGCACAAAAGAGCTTTTACAGTTAGGCAAAAAAGAGGGTCTGGTAGGCAATAAGTGAATTTTACTCTATTTTACTCTTGACTCAAAGAGGAAACAATATACACACTCAGTTGGGTATAGAAATCTATCTTAACCCTATAGGAAGTAGTAGGGGAGATGATAGGAAAAGGAAGAAAGGTTAATAGAAAGAAAGGCAGATTAGGGAAGGGAGGGTGGTGGTCAGGAGGAAAACACTTTTGAAGAGAGACAGGGTGAAAGGAGAGTGAGAGAGAGAGAGACAGACAGACAGACAGACAGACAGAGACAGAGAGAGACAGAAACAGAAAGAGAAACACTGGGAAAAAGCAAGATGGAGGGAAATACACAGTAAACTTAACTATAAATGTGAATAGTATGAATTCATCCATAAAAAAGAAGCAGGGAGCACAATTGATTAAAAATTATAGTCCTACAATATGTCGTTTAAAAGAAACATACTAGAAGCAGAGAATCTCATACAGAATAAAGGTAAGGCATTGAAAAAGAATCTATTATGACTAAACTGAAGTAAAAGAAAAGAAAGCAGGAGTAGCAATCATGATCCTGGAACAAAGCAAAAGCAAAAATAGATTTAATTAAAGATATACACAGGGAAACTTCATTTTGCTAAAAAGTACCATAGAAAATGAAGTAATATTAATACTCAACATTGTTGCAACAAACCCTCTAGCAGTTGTTTTGGGGATGAAAGACCAACACAAGCCCAACAACAAGAATGCTGCCAACACGCCGCAAAAGCACAGGTTCTTTTGAACTGCTTTAGTAAGGAAAGCAAAGTTAAGGGGTTAACAAGCTTCTTTTAATCCAGCATACAAATATCACTCACTTAGTTCGGGGGAAAAGCCAGGACCCTGAACTTCAGAGCAAAATACAAACAAAGTACAAATATCGACAGACAGTCCTTGTCTGATTCAAACCCCAAATACATAGTTAACAAAGTCCTGGCATCCGGGTTTATGACCTGGAGAGCTCTTAGCTACAGCTTCCTGGAGTGTCTCTGCATCAGTGTGCCACCAAGAGTGAGAGCCCTGAGCAAATAACTCTGTCTTCTCTTCTTATACCATTTCAGATGTCATCAAATGTCATCTGAATGACCAGAACTTCAGGTCCTATGATTGACTCTTGAGTTAGCACCTCCCCTTAGTACCCTGAGAGCTTCACACCCACATAGGCTTAGCACCTAATAGGGGTTTGGGCCTGGGGCTTAGCACCTAGTAAGACTCAATGAAATACACTGAATTAATCAAAGAAAACAAAAGCCAAACTCTTCAAGGGCACTTGGTTGAACTGAGTGCTAAGAGCCCATTTTGCTTACCAAATTATTAAAAAAAAGTTAATTACAGGAGGAAATAGACAGCAAAACTACACTAGTGGGAGATCTTAACTTTCTCTTCTCATGACCAGATACATCTAACAAAAAAAAAAGAATAAGTTAAAGAGCCAAATAGAAGTTTTGAAAAGTTAGATATGATAGAACTCTGGAGAAAATTGAATGGCAATAGAAAGGAATATACTTTTTTTTCTCTTTGGAAAATGATACAGAAAATTAATCATGTATAAGGGCACAAAACCTCACAACTAAATGCAGAAAAGCAGAAGCATTAAATAAATCCTTTTCAGACTATAATGTAAGAAAAACTATATTCAATAAAGGGTCAGGGAAACATAGGTTGAAATACATTGGAAACTAAATAATCTAATCCTAAAGAATGAGTGGTTTAAAGAAAAAAATATCATGGAAACAATAAATAATTTAATTAATGGGAATGATAAAAATGAAGCAACATAATGAATTCATGATATTTATCCAAAGTAGTACTTAGGGAAAAATTAAATATTTAAATATTTATATCAGCAAAATAGAAAAAGAGCAGAATAAAGAAGTGGACATGTAAATAAAAAATACTGGAAAAAACAACAAATTAAAAATCTCATGTAAAAACAAATTAGAAATCTTTGAAATCAGAGATTAATAAAATTAAAAGTAGGAAAACCAGTGAACTAATAAATAAAACTAGGAATTAATAAATAAAAGTAGGAAAACCATTGAATTAGGAAAACAATTAATTTGCATTAAGAAATAAAGGGAAAAAATTACCACTATCAAAAATGAAAAGAGTGAATTTATCACTAAGATGAAATTTGAGAAATTATTGGGAACTATTTTGCCCAATAATATGACAAAAAATCTAATAACTTAAGTGAAAACTACTAATATTTGTAAAAATATTAATTGCCCAGATTAACAAAAGAGGAAAAAGAACACTTAAATAACACCATCTTAGAAAAAAGAATTGAACAAGCCATCAATGAGCTCCCTAAGAAAAAAAAATCACAGGACAAAATGAATAGAAAATCAAATTCTACCAAACATTTAAAGAACAATTAATTCCAGTATTATATAAGCTATTTTAAAAATAGTCAAAGTAGGCCCACTAAATTGCTTTTTTTGCACAAACGTTGTGCTGATACCTAAACCAGGAAGAGTAAAAACAGAAAGAAAATTATAGACCAATTTACCTCATAAATATTGATGGAAATTATTTAAATTAATTTTGACCAGGAATGCAGGGCTGGTTCAATGTTAGTCAAACGGTCAGCACAATAGATGATATCAATAACGAAAACAACCAAAAATCTTATGATAATCTCAATAGATGCAGAAAAGGCTTTTGGTAAAATACTACATTTGTTCCTAATGTACACTCTAGAAAATGTACGAATAAAGATTTTTTTTTCTTAGAATAATAAGTAGTATCTACCTAAAACTACCAGCACAATTATCTTAAATGGGGATTAACTAGCAGCTTTTCCAATAAGATTAGACGTGAAGCAAGGTTGTCTATTTTCACTAAATATAATTATAGCAATAAGAGAAGAAAAATAATTGAGGGAATTACAATAGGCAGTGAAGAAGTAAATCTATCACTCTTTGCAGATGATATGATACACTTAGAAAATCCTAGAGAACAAACTAAAACAATGGCTCAAAATAATTAACAACTTTACAAAATTGTATGGTATAAAGTAAACTCACATAAATCATTAGCATTTCTATATATTGCCAGCAAATTCCAGTAGCAAGAGATAGAAAAAGAAATTACACTTAAAATAACTGCAGACAATATAAAATATTAGGAGTCTATCTCCCAAGACAAACCCAGGAAATATGTGAACATAATTACAAAACACTTTTCACAGGAATAAAGACAGATCTAAATAATGGGAGAAATATTAATTACTCATGAGTAAGCACAGCCAAAAGAATAAAAATGACAGTTCTACCTAATTTTCTTATTCAATGCCATACTAATCAAACTATCAAAATATTTTATAGTTTTTGAAAAATAATAAAATCGATCTGGAAGAACAGAAGTCAATATTATTAAGGGAATCAATGGAAAAAAAATGTTAAGGAAGACGGTCAAGCAGCACCAGATATAAAATTATGTTACAAAGTGATAATCATCAACACAATCGGTTATTGCCTAACAGAGTGGCGAATCAGTGGAATTGATTAGGAAGACAAGACTCAGCAGTAAATGTTTATAGTAATCTAGCATTTGATAAAGTCAAAGACCTGGCTTTTGGTACAAAAACTCACTATTTGCCAAAAACTGTTGGATTAACTAGAAAGCAATTTGGCAGAAATTAGATATATGTCAACATTTCACACCAAATACAAAATAAGATCAAAATGAGTACATGACTTAGACACAAATGGTGATACCATAAGAAAATTTGGGGAGTACAGACTAATTTACCTGTCACATCTATGGTTAAGGGATGAACGTATGATCAAACTAGTGATAGAGAACATAATGGGAAGTGAAATGGATAATTTTTATTTAATTAAATTCATTTCACAGAAACAAAACCAATCTTGCCAAGATTAGAAGGAAAGAAGAAAACTACAGGGAGAAAATTATAGCAAGTTTCTCTAATTAAGGACTTATTTCTCAAATACATAAAGAACTGAGTAAATTTATTAGAATACATTTCATTCCTCAATTGATAAGAAATGTTCAAAGGATTTGGACAGTGAATTTTCAGATGAAGAAATTAAAAGTATCTGTAGAAATATAAAAAAGAGTCACATCAGTATTCATTAGCAAAATGAAAATTAAATCACTTCAGAGTTTCCACGTCACACCTACCAGATTGGCTAGTATGAGAGAAAATAAAAATGACAAATAATGGAGGGAGTTTTGGAAAAGTTGTACTTGAATACTGTTTGTGGAGTTGTGAACTGATCCACCTATTCTGAAGAGCAATTTGGAACTATACCCAAAGGCCTACAAAACTGTGCATACTTTTTGACCCAGCAGTCTCACTAACTAGGTCTGTATCTCAAAGATACCTAAGAAAAAGGAAAAAAAAGGACCTAGATGTACAATACTATTTATAGGAGATCTTTTTGTGGTGGCATAGAGTTCAGAATTGAAAGAGTTCTCATCAGCTGGGAAATGGCCAAACAAGATGTGGTTTTTGAATGTGATGGAATATTATTATGTTATAGATATGATGAGCAGGAAGGTTTCAGAAATATCTGGAATGACTTAAATGAACAGAGGCAAAGGGAAGTAAGCAGAATCTGGAGAACATTGTATACAGTAACAGGAATATTGTACAATGATCAACTGTGATTGACATGGCTATTCTCTGAAATAAAATTATCTAAGACAAATCCAAATGACTCATCGTGAAAATTCTTGCACCTTCAGAAACAGAACTAATAGACCATGAATGTAGATTGGAACATACTTTTTCAACTTTATTTTTCATTTTTTGTCTGTGTTTTCTTTCAAAACATCACTAATATTGAAATATGGTTTGCATGACTACACACGTATACCCAATATCAAATTTCTTCTTAGAGAGATGAGATTTTAGAGAGGTAAGGAAAAAATTGTAATTCAAAATTTTTAAAATGAATATGAAATATTTTCATATTTAACTGGAAATTAATAAAATATTTTGAAAACCAGAAAATACTACCTAATAGTAGGGGTATACTGAAAGTAAGTAAACCACCTCTTATCAATACCACTGAACTATAATATGTGAATTTTACAAAGGCATTTAAAAAGTTTACAAAGTCTTGTATAATTTACTTGTGAGGACAATTGCTATATCACAGATATAGGGCAAAAAGAAACTTTATAGTCCATCAAATCCTACTCCCTCTCATTAGAAATTTAGAAACTAAAGGTAGAGAGGTTGAAATTTGCCCAAGACTATACAGTTGGTAAATATCTGAGGCAAAATTTTAACCTTGATCTTCCAGATTCCAAACCCAAACACCATGGATGAGAAATGAAGGCTAGGTAATGGTTATGATAGATAATTTCTTTTGGGGGGGTTGTTTTTTAGAGGGGGGATGGAAGAGCAATTAGGGTTAAGTGACTTGCCCAAGGTCACACATCTAGTAAGTGTGTCAAGTATCTGAGGCCAGATTTGAACTCAGGTTCTCCTGAATCTAGGGCCAGTGTTGATAGATACTTTCAAAAGAGTTTAATCAACTGAATCAAAAATTGATGATTGACTTTTAGGAAAATTGACACAGGTCTATTGTGAAGTGATTTTCAATATTTTTTATGAGTTACTTGGATGGAAACAAAGATAGAATGTTTATAAAATTTGTGGATGACAAATTTTATTTAGGAGGGATAGCTAACTGTTTCATGACAGAATAAAAAATGTTAGGTTGTGAAAAAGATTTGAATTTAATAAGATGATTTTTTTTGTAGAATGGTTGTTTTATTTTTAGTTTATTTAATTTATTTAATGTTTTTAGTTTTCAGCACTGATTTTCACAAGAGTTTGAATTACAAATTTCCTACCCATTTCTATCCTCCCCCCACTCAAAGATGGAATATATTCTGGTTGCCACATTCCCCAGTCAGCCCTCCCTTCCATCACCCCACTCCTCCTCCATCCCCTTTTCCCTTACTTTCTTGCAGGGCAACATAAATTTCTATGCCCCATTGCCTGTATATCTTATTTCCTAGCTGCATGCAAAAACTTTATTTTGAACATCCGTTTTGCAAACTTTGAGTTCCAAAATCTCTCCTCTCTTCCTTCCCTACACACTCTCCCTAAGAAGGCAAGCAATTCACCATAGGCCAAGTGTGGAAAATTATGTAAAACCCTTCCACAATACTCATGTTGTGAAAGACTAACTATATTTTGATCCCTCCTATCCTATCCCCCTTTATTCAATTTTCTCCCTTGACCATGTCCCTTTTTGAAAGTGTTTGTTTTTGATTACCTCCTCCCCTATTTGCTCTCCCTTCTATTGTCCTCACTTTTTTATCTCCTTCCTCCTTCTTTACTGTGGGGTAAGATACCAAATTGAATGTATGTTATTCCCTCATCAGGTGAAATATAATGAGAGCAAGATTCACTCATTCACCCTCAACCGACCCCCTTTTCTCTTCCTACAGAACTGCTTTTTCCGACCATTTTTATGCAAGATAATTTACCCCATTCTATCTCTCCCTTTCTCCCTCTCTCAATATAGTCTTCTCTCATCCCTTAATTTGATTTTATTTTTTTAGATATCATCCCTTCATATTCAACTCACCCTATACCCTCTGTCTATATATATA